>MU271768.1:3278-25593 GCA_021432655.1 Atractiella rhizophila
GTCTAGGCCACTGTACTCACTACTCTCCGCCAAAAAGTTTCTCTGCTCACTGCCACTGTACAGCTCCTAGAGAACTAGCTAAACGAAGAACACCTACATTCCTGCCTACAGCTCGCTAAGTAGTCACGCCTAATCATAGAACGGCTAGACACACACATTTGAACGTACTCAGATGGTGAAGCGTCTTTCCTCTCGTTGCCCCTGTTTGTACATTCAATAGCTACTGGCGAACTTGTCGTAGAGGCAATGAGGGGCCTCAGCGCGAGTTTCGGTCGTGAGACTTGAAAGGCGGTAAGGGTACGTAGTTGGAGGAGTGATAAGGCCACATTCGTATCAAAGGACATCGAAATACTCGGAGTAGCTGCTGGTTTGTCTGTTGCAAAGACCCTAGATTTTAAGGCAGGAACTCTAGTAAGAGATACCAGACGCCACAGCGCTTTTCTTGAGAGAACTTTAACAATCTTCAACCTAGCATTGTGCAGGAAGACTCTACTCGCCGGCAGAAGGGGCAATCGAGGGGTGTCACAACTCCTCCCTATGGGCGCTACCTGTCTGTTCGAAGCTAAACAACTCGTTGCTCTCCTGCCCATCCACGTCACTTCTACTGCTAACGCCAACCTTTGGTCGCTATCATCAAGTCGTACTCTCGTCGTCGATGCTTACAGAAAGGCTCCGGTCAGCCCTCCCTCTGTTCCCACAACAACTCCTAACGCCGCCGGTGCTAACAGAAAACTATCAGCGCCTGGACCATAAAGCCCACGCACCCCATCTGGTCTCAGAACTAGCGAAGAAGTAGACCTCTCACAAACTCTCAGTACCTGCCTAGTTTACCTCCCTCGCACTACAGGAACAGACCACCAGGTGCCACATTCCGAGGTAGGAGTAGGAGACTACTAGGTCGTCTGGTAAGGCCTCCCAGCCTCTTTCGGTATCGGAAGGGGAAGGGAAAGACAGAGGGGCAGGTAAAAGGGAAGGGGAAGACGCAGGGTGAGGGTGGGTATGAAGGAGGTTTGCTGAGTGAGCGTAAGACTCTTCGTCGTTGGAGTCGTCGAACTCTCCGCGAGCCCAAGGTAGAAAACAAGTGGTGGTGTAACTGTAAGAGGAAAAGAAAGGGTGGTAGTAAGTGGACACGGGCGCGGGCTCGAACTCCCTCATCTCAGACAGCACTCCATGAGCGCCAGCCGACACCTCGGACAAACCGAAATGCTTACCGGAGGGAGAGGTTCCGAAGGTCCAGAAGCAAACGTTTTAGTTGCAGCAGACTCTTTAGTATCAGACTTCTAGGGTAGAGTCGCGCCTCCAGCCACCGCAGTTGCAGTTCCAAAACACCACCAAAGGAACTCCTGTTGTGTATGGTGCGCATGCTGCATTCTTGTTACTGAGCTGGTACTTGGAAGCTCTCGGGTCGTCTTCCTCCTTTACTCCAAAGATATTTCATTCAAGACAACCCGACAACCTCCGTTGTTCCGCAATATGTAGACACTCAGAAACGTCATGACATAGAAGTTCAGTTCAACCCTGTAGTACTAAACGGTCACGTATTACAGATCTTCTTAATGTTACAAGACTTGCAGTCAACGCAGTGCCACAACAAAACCCTCTGCTCTTACATCCTCCTTCAAGTCTTCCATCTAAGTTCGTAAGAGTAATTGAAGGCGGAAAGGTACAACTAGTAGTAATGTTGACCTCCGAGACTCTTTGAAGGTCGTCCGAGTTCTACGTTGCACTAAGGAGCAATACGTATCACTATGTGAGCGGGGAGCAAGGGGCATGGACGAGTTCCGCATAACTGTTGCTGCTCGTCTTCCGGCACCTCTCAGCTCCGACACAGAGGACCACAACTTTTCCACGCTTTATTAGTGAACACACTCCTTGGTCGCGGTATCCTCCATTGCTCAAGCGATCCTGAACGTCTCGCACCATTCACGGTTCAACAAGCCCAAAGCGGCTGCTTCGGTCGTGGCGCTAACCCAGCCAAGAAAGCAGCCATTCGACCGCTCCAAAACCTTGGAGCCATGGCGAGAGCGATGGGGTATTTATGCGATGAGAGTGTGAAGATGTCGTTAGCGACTTTGAAGGGACATTTTCTGGAGGGGAAGAATAGTGACCAGAAGCAGATGAAGGAAACGGCGGGGAAGAAGGAGTTTAAAGAGCTTATTTCTGATATGGAGGAATACGTGAAGGATCCTAATTATGCGGGTCACCCAAAGATGGAGAAACTTGTCGCGCTGGTACTGGACCATCTCGCAAACTCGACAGAGGAGACCAAGATCATCGTCTTCGCCCAATTCCGGGATTGTGTCGATGAAATTGTTGACCTTCTCGAGAAGCAAAAGCCATTGGTGAAACCGGCGAGATTCGTCGGACAGGGAACTGATAAGTCTGGGAAGGAGGGTATCAAGCAGAAGGATCAGAAGGAGGTGATTAAGAGGTTTAGGAGGGGTGAATTCAATACTCTTGTCGCCACGTCCATTGGAGAGGAAGGCCTCGATATTGGGGAAGTCGACCTCATTATCATCTATGAAGCGCAGAAGTCACCTGTGAGGATGGTGTGTTCCTCATTCCAATGAGTCTTATCACTCTAGCAAAGTTGACTGATGGATGAGTAGCTTCAAAGGATCGGACGAACCGGTCGTGCGCGTGATGGGCGAATTGTGGTGCTCATGACGAAGGGACGGGATGAAAGTAACTGGGCGAAAGCACAGGACAACTATCAGCATGTCCAAAATGCCATCACGTCAGGCAAACTCTTTGAACTCTATGGGGATGTTGCGCGTCTCATACCAGACAAAGTCAAGCCCGAACTCAAGGAGGAAGTTATTGTTGCCAGCGAATTTGATCCGGCCATGGTAACGGTCACAGCGAAGAGCATGAAGGCTCCTAAGGGGGCAGTCGGGGCGAAGAAGAGCAGTAAGAGATCAGTACCACAGGGAACCATAACTGGGTTTATGAGCGCGAAGGGGTTGTTAGAAGAGATGGAGGGGAGGTCAGGAGGGAAGAAGAGAAAGAGAGCTGAGATGGAGGACGACCCGAGGCTGAATGGAGAGCACATGAAGGAGTTCGAGAAATGGTACATGCCTCTAAAGGGCAAAAAGCCGCCACCTTCCGATCGTGTCTCGAGAACGTTCGATGTGTCCATGGACGCATCCAATCGAACATTCGTCATTTCTAACCATTCGAGGAGCTTTGAAGCCATACGCCGCATTTTTGGGGAGAGTGGACCAGGAACAAAAGCGGAGAGCTGGAAAGCGGCTTTGGCCGGACATTGGGATGCAGCTGAACCTTTTGTAGAGTATGTGGAGGAGAGGGAGGAGGAGGAAGAGGAGAGGAAGGGGAGGCTAGAGAGGAGGAGGAAGCATAATAGAGTGGAAGGGAGAAGATGGAAATACGTAAGACCTTATCTCGGAGAGAAGAAGAAGAAGGAAATCACCTCAGATGCGGATGCGGACAAGGATGGAATGGGCATTTTGGATGACGAGGAGGAGGAGCCAGCGGGGTGTATGGACAGAGGCAAAAGTAGTTCTGGGTTTGGAAAACACGCTGGCAAGCAATATGTCAATCCGTTCAAGATGCCTGCAATTCAGGAGAAAGACGAGTCGACGGATTGCGAACTACCCGATTTTGGCGGATCAAAATCCATGCTTTCTATCTCAGTTTCTCCTCCAGGACGTCGAACTCCCAGTGAACAGCGTAACAACACCAGGCGGAATGACATTATCGTCCTTGACTCCCCTCCTCCAACTCCCGAAGCAATCAAAGGTCTCACAATGGATCTTGACCCCGACGGAGACGAAGAGGATGGGGAAGACCAATTTCGCGACCAAATGACTGGGATTCACCCCTTTGGCCATTTCGATTCTTCCCCAATGCCTAGGGGAGCCGACGAACTCTCCCGACCAGTCAGCCCTACACAGTCCGTGTACCTTTCTCCTGTTTCAAAAGCAGGAAAGCGCTCGCGATCGCTACAGAACTCTGCAGAAAGCAGGAAAAAGCGAAAGCTGCCAGAGTCAATGGATATCGAGGAAGTATTCCTGGCGCAAGGTTCGGCCATCCGACCTGCTGACGCTGAACAAATTGCATCAGTGGATCCTTTGATACCTGCAGACACGATCCCGATTGAAGTTGATAAAGGCTCCCCCCCACCAGTATTCAAGGTCCCTTCCGTCCCTAGATCTGTCAAGACACCAAATCACGGCAAATATATGACATTCTCGCAAGGGTCGATGGGCTTTGATGACGATTTCGACGTGGATGATCTCGGCGATTCAATCCTGCAACAGCTAGATCGCAGTGACACTCGACTGGCGGCGACATCGACCTCTGGCAGCAGAAAACTGATGAGGACACCACTTTCCGCAGTTGATGGACGAGGGCAACAACCACTCTCCGTTAAATCCATTAATTCTCCTCTCGATTTCTCACAACCTGTCATTTCCCTTCGCCGGACATCGATACACTCTCTCCAAACGCAGTCACCATCCTTCGAACTCTCTCAGCCTGTTATTACACATAGGAGGCAGAGGATTCCGCTTCAAGAAGAAGTGGAGGGAGCAGACTCCTCACCTGGAACATCCCATCAGGAGGCAGTGAAAGTGTTCCGCCTGAGGAAAGCTCGCAGTAATTCTCCCTCCTCTTCGGCTGCAGTTTCTGTCATCGAAAAGGGGAAGGGGAGGCAGCGGCAGAAGCCGAAGCGCACGAGGGAGGAGAAGGAGAGGTTGAGAAGGAAGCTAGAGAGAGCAATGATGGATATGGAAGCAGTGGATTCAGACGTGGACGCTGGAATTCTCCATAGCTCAGACGATGACGATGCAGCAGACGTCAATGAAGGTTCCTCAGATATGGAGTTCATCGATAGGTCACTCGTAACTGACGGTTCGATGAGCATCTATCGTAAGTCGACTTGTTTTCACTAAGGACATAGAGCTGATGCTGCTAAAGGGAGAAGTCTTGCAACCCAAGTGCCTGGTTTCCAGCCCATGTTTCGCGGGCGAGCCTTCGCTCACGGTGATATTGCGGCTCATTTAGCGAGAAGACCTGTTCCCGTTACACCGGGGGATAAAGATGCGAGCACTGATCAATATTCGGTTGGATCTTTCGTTGTAGACGATGACGAGGACCTCCAGTTTGAGAGCTCAAGTCCATCAAGACGACGATAGCTATCTCGAAGCCCGACAGTATCCCGTCTGCTGTATTTCTTCTCGTTCGTCATATATGTTGCTACTATTTGTTACAATCTGCTTCCACAATCCTCGCTCAATCTCGTTATATCATTGGTGAACAAAACAATGATGCTCCGAACCATATTTTCATCTTTATTTATTCGGCCCGAACGTAAACTCTACAATTCCCCTTCCCGTTTTATCACGGTTCCAGTGGTTTGCTTGCCCAGAGACTTTCGAAGCATCAATGCATCAAGTAACCAATTCCATGCTTCGGGGTGGACTCGTCCGCTTTACGGAATCTTCACATCATCGATGAAGCGCAGCCTGCTGGAGTTGATTAAGATTGTGTTCGAATATTCGAGCTCCGAAGGTCCTGCATATTGTCTTGTCTTGGGCGACGAAGATGAACGTGGGGCTTTCATCTTAGTTACCTCATTTGGAGCTTGCGTTGGCATATAAAAGGGGTCCCGGTCATCGTCGACACCATTGTTCAGACACAATAGTTCAGCCCTATCATAACACTGTACAGGAATCATGACACCATATTGGGTGAGTGATGTGTTGCTCTTGAAGACAAGCGTGGTGCGGATGAGATGCTGGATGTTCTCTCCTCAATCAGATCTGGAGGCATCACGGTCGATCTGACCATCCATCGATATGATGTGTTTGAAAGCACGGACAGCATAGAGGAGAGGTAACCCGCCAACCCGCCAATATGACCATGACCTGCCATTATAATCACTGCTCTATTCAGGTTCTTGTCCTGAAACCCTTTTGATCTGCCCCTTGATCATGCACGGCATCCCATCAGACTATCTAGACCCATTGATCACGTCTGCAAACAGGAACCAGGAACTCAGTACAACTATGGCGACGTAGTCGAATATGAGGGACATCGATACAAGATCATCCAACCCCATCGGTCTCAAGGAGACTGGACACCTCCTGGTTCGCATTCGCTGTTTTGTTTTGTTTCGTCCCCTCCCATCTGACATGACTGTGCCTCAGTGACACCGGCACTTTGGGGAAGATTGCAGGAAGGTGATCATGGTGCGTCCTTCCTTCAATTGTCATGAGGCAGTTAGATACTTACGTTCTACAACTAAAAGGAGAAGGAGGCGGAGGGCACCACGGCGGCGATCAACATCATGGTGGAGAGCAGCGTCCCCCAGCATATGGTGGCGGAGGTCAATATGGAAGCCACGGGCCGCCGCAGGGTCAAGGTGGACAGCATCCCTTCCAAGGTGGAGAGAAGCCTCATGATCAGCCTCACGACGACAAGAAGGATGAAGGTTTCTGGACGGATGAGAGGAAGAAGCAGTTTGGAATTGCCGGTTCGTTACCTCCTTTTGACAGATAATGCTGCACTGGATTCGGGCTGATCTTGGGTGGAACAGGGGGCATATTGGCCGGCGCTGCTGTTATCGGTGTGTTTATTTCGATTCACTGCGTGAACCAGAATCTAACCAAGATCATGTACAGGTGGAGGAGTGTGGGCTTATTCCCATCACAAGAACGAGGAAGAAGAACGCGCGAAAGCTGAGGTGACTGTTCTTATTCCTCTTTCCGTTCATTCCACGGTTTAACTGTATTCATCTGCAGGAATGGAGAAAATCTGCTTCAGAAGATGCCTATCATCAGAATATGCAAGCCCGTTGTGGAGAACTCAAGAAGGATAACAGGGGAATGGAAGTCTATTGGATCATGGCTGAGCACGGAGAAATTCCGCATAACGCGTCCGTCACCATCTCACCTCTCTTCCAACAATCATGATGAACACTGGGGCATAGCATCCCGATCGGAAGGGAGCGAGATGGAAAACCATTGTTCGCTGCCAGGGGATATTACAAAGGAGGGGTACATCCCGGTACGTCTGCTTGTTTACGTCTCTCGCCATCATCTGACTGAAGGTGCGTATGATGCAGGCAAGTGCGGAAGACACTTGAGAAAAGGAGCCAACATCTCGTACGGCGGAGACGAAGTCGTGAGTCCCCTTCTCCCAGCTGTCCTTTCTTCGACTCTCTCTGACTGTCTGCGTGAAGCACCTTGAGAATTACGAAGTCTTGGTCGGGAACGAACACAAGATTCGATGGCAGTCTGAAGAAGGCCGAATCACGGTGAACGACTGGGAACAGGGATTGCAACCTGTTGAAGGGGGCAGGGAGAGCGATGGACGGTTCCTCTTCCTCTGTATCTGCGGTTCGTCTTCCTTTCCTCGTTCCTGGAATGATGTTGAGGACCGTCGGGTTTGTTGTGGTGTGATGCAGAACATGAGGGAGGCATTCACCCGGGAAAGATCGACAAACAATCCGACCATGCCAATTTCGCTTATGATGGTAAGGAAAGGCAGTGCAAGAGGTACAGAGTCGCCACTTACGCTCCATGATCTTGCCGTCAACTTAACTGTTCGAGGATGGAAAAGAAAGCATGCTGGCAACTAAAACTGAAAGAAAGCAAAGCAAAGTGTACCTTCCATACCCAAATGTTGAATAAATAAAGGACCATCATCGATGGTCGATTCATGCTGAGATGGAACTCTTGTGATTTAAGAATGCATAGCAAAATAAAGTACATGAAACTGGAGAATAAGACTCAAGAAGCGATACTCAAGACGGTATAATTCAAGCAAGAGAAGCAACTCCTTCACTCACCCATAGAAGCTCTGCTCTCAGAAGAAAGATTTTTAAAGCCCCCATTCCTCCTCACATCCCTCGACAGAACACATGACGACGATCCCGTCGTGTTCATCAGCAATCCACTCTGGCTCCCCAACCTGCACGCCCTCATGCTCATGTGACCGAGCGTGTTGCCGCCAACTGTCCACGAACGGTCCCCATACTCCGGGATCGAGAGAGAAAGGACACGCCGGGGAGGAACAGACGAGAGATTGGGAGAGGTCGTGGAGCGTGAGACGAGGAGAGAGGCAGATGGGGCAGACGGAGGGAAGGGGTGATGGGAGCGGAAGGGGGTGTGAATGTGAGTGGAGAGAGGGAGAGGGAGGCTCTTCGAACGAATAGTCTAGTTCGAGGTCTGGCGGTGGTTGCTCCTCTGTATCCATCAATGTGTTGGCACTTCTTCCTCAAGAAATGATTGGGGAAAGGGGCGCACCATCGACATCCATTCCCTCTTCCTCCACGCCAGCCTCATTAGAGAAAGCAGGCGCCGATCGTTCCAAGTCTCTCCTAATCTGCCACTCTCTCGCTCGATCTCTCATCCTCTGCTCCTCCACTTCTCCCACCCCCATTCCCTCAAAAGGTCCCCGTGCATCCTCAAACCCTCTCTGTTTGTAAATGAGTTTCCTCTCCTCTTCCTTCTTCTGCCGCCGCGACGCCCTGCTAGCCTCTAACGACTGACGGCGGAAGCGGTCTGACCACTCAACCGTGTCTTTCGCGGCGCTGCCACTGCCGATGGAGAAAGAGAAGACACCGAAATCGCCACTCCCACCGCCGTTCTCAGACAAACTCGCCGGAGAGCGTGAGAGGGACTGTTGAATGGCTGACTCGCCGAACAGCTGAGACGACGAGCGGCGGGAGAGGTGGTTTGCGTGGCGGAGGGAGAGTTTTGGGTCTTTGCGCGTGGAAGTGGAGCCTGCGTGGGTCGCGAGCGGCGAGGAGAAGAAGGAGGTGGCGCTGGTGGGCGATGAGAAGGGAGACGATGAGAGTGTCGACATTCCCTTTTCTTCTCAGTTTCAGTTCCAGTGTTTGTGTGGTGATTGTTGTGGTGAAAGGAGGATGGGAAGCGCGTTCGTGTTGTTGGATGGAAGGCGCGAAATGCCAACTCTGTCGCAGCAAACGACAAAACGACGAATTATTTATCCGGCACATTGTTAGCTGCAACCTGTATGTCACTCCTCCACTCTGCCTGTCTCTCACTAATACTACTACAGATGTCACTGTCTCCCCACGAGCCGCCGACTGCGACCGTCGACTCCTCCCCACCCATCACCTTCTCCCCCGCCGCCTCCAAGGAGCACGACGACTGGTTCTCCGCCCGGCAGGAGCGCATCCTATCAGGCGAGCGGGAGCGCCTAGGCCGCGCGCTGAGTGCCGTCGTCCAGTCTAACCTCGACGAGCGTTACAACCTGTCCTCCATCCGCTTCCTCGGACTGGAGAAGACGCGCGCGTCGTTCTTGCAGAAGGCATTGGAGGATGCGCTCCGGAAACATCGGGAAATTGGGGACCAGGGACGGTTGCGCGACGTGCTTAAGACGGTGAAGGACGTCACGAGCAAGTTGGAGGGGTTTGGCATCTTTGAACAGATTGCGCCGTCGGTGGAACATGCTGAGGCGGGGTTGGGTGGTGCGAGGGACTTGGATGTGGTGTTTCATGTGAAGGAGGCGGCGAGGAAGTATCTCAAGACGTCGACTGACGTCGGCGATGGAGAGGGAAGTGTGCAGGCTTTGGGAAGGGTGAGGAATGTGTTTGGAGGCGCGGAGACGGTGGAGGGTGCAATGACTTTTGGTTCTCGCACGAGGAGTGCATTCCAGGTGCGTTTCCATCTTATTTCGTGTTGGGATTTAGAAGGAAGAGAGATTGATAAAATTTGCGTGTGGAATAGTTGCGCTTCGACTCTCCCGTTTTTGCCGATCCTGACAAGAGAATTGATACCACCCTGTACGCGAGCGATACGGACCTGTCTCACTTTGCGAGCTGCACAGAGAGGTTGCACGGCTTCCAGGGCAGATTTAGGGTGCGTCTCTGCAAATCTCTATAGAGGATCAGAAAGAGTGATGAGGGAGAAGACAGTGTCTCCGCTAGGATATCACGAACTTTCATATGATGCCGTCCTGAGGAGAATTTGCGATTTGGGACCCAGAGCGAGCATGAGGTTTGTTTGCTTTCTCCTGTCATCTCTGAAAAGGCACATAAAATAATGCTCCATAGTATGCGTGAATCTGCGGGTACAACAACCAAGTCGGCGGTTTCGCATACTGTCACCTCAGATACTAGGGAGGACGTCTTTGAGCCCTCAAAAGGTGGAATGTATTACAAGCTTACCCAGGCACGTCCTTCCTTCCTGTTTTTGCTCTCTTCGCCCTGTTAAAACTTATCCTTAAACGACTGTAGGAACTTGCTGGTCTCGGAGGAGACGCGAAACACATAAAAGGGACGGTAGACGTCCAAAAGTCACTCCCACTCTCATCCGCCGCTGTGAGCCTCTCCGTCTCCTTCTTTAGATTTGAAAAATACCGATCTGAAAACAACAGACGCTTTCGCTAGGCTTCCGCTCAGGACTCCTCTATACCCTCTCCCCCTCACCCTCCCTCTTCTCTGACCGCTTCCACCTCGGCGGCCCTTCAAGCGTACGGATGTTTAAGCTCAACACCTTAGGGCCGAAAGACTATGGTACGTTCCCTTTCCCCTTCGATGGGCCGGCGATAGGGCACTCAGGTTGTTGGGTCGGTCGGTTGTAGAGGACTGGGTTGGAGGAGACGCCTTCTGGGCAGCCGGCGCGAGCTTATACGCCCCCATTCCGAAAAGGACGCACTGGCCCCTCCTCCTCCACGGCTTCGTGAACGCAGGTCGCTTGGTAGCTGTCGATCGGAGTGCGTATCTCTTTCTCCTCCTCTTTCCGCGACTACGTGTTTTGACATCTACATTGGAATGTAGAAGCGCCGCTCAGCGACTCTTTAAGAGACCTCCTCAACCCACCATCGACCTCTGTCGGCCTCGGATTACTCTATCGCTTCTCCATTGTTCGTCTGGAGGTCAATTTGGGAGTGCCATTGGTCGCAAGTAGAGGGGATGGTACGAGGAAAGGCCTGCAATTGGGAGTGGGGATGAGCTTCCTTTCTTGATTACATTAGAACAATAACCAATTCCCTCAATTCCCTGTCGTATTGGCTGTCGCATCGTCTTGACCATTGAGCGGGTATCACAGTTGAAGCAGAGCCATACCAGTTGAGCAAAAGCATTATGACAAAAATGAGGCTGACCCTTTGATAATGGATAAACAGGGAAGCAAGCTCCGAGTTCTTGAATCCATTATTTATAAACTGTGAGCTACAGGGTCTACTGGGAAGGAGACATTTCAAAGCAATGGAGCAAGTTTGGGCATTGGCCATACTCCATACAGGAAATGCAACAGAACTCGATGGGTACCTCTTGTACTGGTAGGTGTCAACGACAAACACTTGAATAGAGTCATGTCACAAAGCTTTCCGATCAGTTCAGATACTGATAGTATCATACCTCCTCCACAGGGATACTCCGACCAAGAGTGCGAATATGGGAAGACATAGCATTGGCAGCATAATTTTCGATGTTGACATAAACGAAACCTTCTGTCCCACCCACTGAGGCAACAACAAATTAAAGCGTCTTGCTAACGGACGCCACGCTTTGTCCAGCGGCCTTTGCCCTCTTCGCAAGTTTGGCAACACCTGTTTCGCCATTTGATCAGTCCAAGGTCGGCAAAACCCAGAGGGATATATACTCTTGTTACCACGAACTCCACCTCCCCAGTGCCTTCTGGCATCTTCGTACTTCTCGAGATAGTTCGATTTGGCAGCAGAAACGAGTTTCGAGAGTTCGCTCTGGTCTTCTGAGCGGACCTCTGACACGACGGCAATGGCGGCAGTCTTCTTGTGAACCAGTGTACCGAGACGCGCTTTACCTACTCGCGTCCATCAGACTAATGTTCATCACCAAGATGTGCACAAACCCTTGACGATAACATAGGGGACACCCATCTTTCGGCAGAGAGCAGGGACGAAAATAACGAGCTCGATGGGGTCGACATCGTCGGCAATGACCACAAGCTGGGCTTTCTTGGCTTCAATGAGAGCGACGCAGTGGTTAAGACCGTATTTAACGTAGATGGGCCTGCAAATCGCTGACTCAGAACCTACAGCCAGATAAAGGAACAGAGAAACATTACTTCTTAGTCTCCTCAGGCTTTTTGCCCTCAGCAACGGCAGCAGCCTGATCCGCAAGCCTCTTCTTCTTCTCTTGGACGGTCTCGGGCTTGTACTTGTTGAGGAGTCTGAAGAGTTGGGTAGCAGTGTTCTTGTCGAGCGTGTTGGAGAATTGGGCGATGGCGGGAGGAACCTTCAGACGCTGGCGAAGAATGACCTTCTGCCTCTGCAGGCGAACGTACTCGGGCCATTTGACGAATCGAGTGAGGTCCCGAGTGGGCTGGATGGATTGACCTGAGCACCAACGCCAAATCTCGAGTCAGCGGACTGCACTGTGGAACGGCACACTGAGGGAAGAAGAGAAGATAGCAAGGGAGGAACGATACCCACCGATTCCGAAATTCTTAGGCCTCTTTTCAAGAAGAGGGTTCTTCTCAGACCTAGACTGCTTCTTCTTCGCTCCACCGAGGGGAGCGGGAGCAGGCTTCTTGGATTTTCCTTTGGGAGGCTAATGGGGTCATTGAGAAAGAATCAGTATTCTATTCTCTAAGGCACATCCTTTGACGGATGGCCACCCATGTACTGAAAAGTCGTGCCACGCACCATTGTTCACTGCGACGTTAGTAAACCGAAGGGAAGAGTGAAAGGTCGTTGAGAACAAAAGTGAACGAAAATCGAATCAACTTTGAAAAACAGATAGCCACCATCTTCAATCATCATCAACGCTAACTTTAATGGACCATATATATACCACCATACATTGCTGCATTGCACTTGTTTGAGCTAGCTGGCATGATGCAGATACAGATACGTGAGGGTTGTGCTGAGAGTTCTGGTCGGCATTCTGGTGTGCAATCTGTATTGTTCCGTGCGAGCTTGAAGGATACACACATTCCAATATTACTAGTGACACGCTGGCAGTTCGATGGGTGCTCTTGGGAACTGTAACTCGAGTAGATAACTGAGTAGATACACCCGTAATGCCAGGCAAGTGCAAGCTTTAAACCACAGACGCGGTTCCTCTCTCACCCGCGATCTCTTGTTCACGCCTCAGAGTTAAAGGGAGGGCAGCAGGATCCAAATACGCAGGACAACACTTCCCTATTCTCCCAGACCCAAGCGCCTTCCCCCGCGCCTGTCATGGCCATGGCCTTCAACATCATCTACGGAGGCAATGGCATAGTTCGCCGACCGAAGAATTTGGCGGGAACCCATCCAGTCGCGATACTTCCCGAGTCTATTCGACTCAATGTGTTGTTTTGAGAAGCCCAGGAATCAGGCTGGCGGAAGTCGCGCATTCTACAATCGCTCGCCTGAGACAGGCTGCAATATACTCAGGGCATTACTTAAGGCTACTTCAAGTTAAGGCAAGGCAGGAGTTCTGGAACTCAAAATTTTCATCCAACACTATCCTCAGCCACCCAAAGAAAGAAAGCAGGAAGGAAAGAAAGCAGGAGTTAAGTGGACATAAAAAAGTACGTTCGGGTTATGGTGGCGAACATTAAAAAATAAGATTTGTATGTGTGGCGGGAAGGAACTACGGAAGCGGAGAGCGAGGGCGAAAGAGTGACAAAAACTCGACATTCTCCCTTTTCGTATCATTTCCCTTGACGACCATGACGGAGACTCTCTTGCCCAGCCCCAGCGTCACAGAGCCGAGGGCATCCACCTCAGGGGCAGCCTCAGGAGTCGCGGGAGTAGCAGTGGGTGAGGCGAAACGCAAGACCCGAGCTGCGTGCGACGCTTGTCATGTTCGTGTCTTATCCACGCTTAGCCTCACTTTCTGACCTTGGATCACATTGCCGATGTCAACAGCTGAGGAGAGTGAAATGCGAATACAGAAATCCGGGCCAGCCAGTGTGCATCAAATGCGAGAAGAAGGGCATCAGGTAAGCCCCTTTTATATCCCAACGACGCAATATTCGCTCCCGTCGAACGCTCCGTGCTCGCTGCTTACCTCGCCGTCCTATCCTCCTTTTGACACGTTTCTGACACCCTGCCGGCCTTTGTTTCGCTCGTCCAGGTGCACTAGCAGCTTCATTAAGCCGTACAAACCACGAACGGGGAAGAGAATCGAACAGGCTCGCTCCGTCTATGGCATCCTCACTCCCGCCATCGACTCGAATGGCAACGAGCTCCCATCGGATTCTAGACTTATCGCCTTCAGCTCGGCCCTCACCATTGCAGACCAGCTCTTCTACGCCGACAATGCCAACGCCACAGGGCAACATCTAATCGAGAGTGCGTTTATTTCTTCATTCCCCGGCATCAAGACCTTATCCAGTGATTGGGGACAGGCCAAATGGAAATCATGCCATACTCCCTCTCGAACCTGGTGTGGCCGAACGTGCTAGGTCTCATCCAGCAAGTGAACATGCGATTCGAAGATCTCGAAGACGAACTGCAAGTGGTCATCGCCTGTCTACTCGCAACTGGTGCACGAGCATCCAATCACGCTGTTTGTCCCTCCTCTTTCCTCCCCTCCCTTTGCTCATTACAGCATGAAGGCAATTCTGGGAGACTCATCTCAAAAGATCGATGACCTGTGGGGCAAGGACCTGACTGCGTATGGCAAGACAAGAGGTCCTATGGTTCACTCCCTTATCAACCGCGCTGTCCGACTAGCCGATCGCGCAGGTCTCATGCGTCGAGCGACTCTCAAATCCATCGTCGCCTTGCTCATGCTCGAACAACTGCTTAACCGTGAGAATTCCATCTTTGTCGCCCCCTTTATCGGCTAACCGCCTCGTGTGCATCCAGAAGCAGACCCATCCTGCCGCTCCGGATACTCTTATCTCTCGGGCGCTTGTGATCACCTTCGCACTCTCCTCGGAGCGGAAGAGACACCTCCTGAGGTCCGAAACCAACTTTTACATCACGTCGCACCCTTCCTCTTTGTACGCCGCCTTTCCTTCCTCAGCTCACAACACTCATATCATACTGACAGAGTCGCGACGCGTTGGCCGCGGCCGCTTCAGAGCGGTTTCCAAATTTGTATGTTGCTTCACATGTCTCGCAAAGGAGCATGACTGAGAAATCGGTTGGGCCGAAGGACGAATTGGGATCTGCGCGCCTTTTTCGCCGATTCTCCTTTCGGGTTGGACGCCTTCCTGGGTTCCGAAGACATTCAGAATCGCGAGCATTGGTCGAAGGAGACGAGGATCATTGGGCTCAATATTCGAATAGCGGCTCTGGCGAGGGCATTCTTGGAAACCGCTTCGTCGCGTTCGTCCCTCATATTTTCAACCCCGCTTCTTCTCTGACACGTTAATGTCGATAGCCCTCGCAAAGAAAATAGCGACCGTTACTCCTGATGTCGTAGAACGATTATGGTCTGAACTCGACCTCGTCAGGAAGGAGATTGCGAAGCTGCAAATGGGCCCAATGGAAACCTTGCCGGAATATTACGTTCCCATGTGTGCCTCGCTAGCCCGTCTGCTGTTTCAATGTCATCGACAACTCCACCTTCGACTGCAAAGAACGTTCAGCCCATCGTCAGTGCAAGAAATCGACGGTCTGGCTGAGATGGATGGATTGTCGCAAATATGGCCGATCAGCAATAATAAGGTGGACAAAGAGATTGCGTTTCTGTCCGAACTTTTTCAAAGGGTTCTTACTGTCCGTTTTCCCGTCTCTCCATCCCGTACCTCGTATATTGATTGTTGCGGATCGTAGGATCCCGTACGGAGAAAAGCACCTTCCCTCCTCACCATCCGTCATCTCGTGAACGCCCTCCTCCAACTCCCCGACGGCGTGGAACGACTCTCCCGTCTCCTCCTCCTCGATCCAGGCTTGCGCATCCAGGTGTTGCAAACCCTCAAAACTTTCGCGTTTGCCTTCCCCGACGTTGTCGACGTCATCACAAAACTGGAAGGCCCGCCAGCCCCCATGTCGAACCTGTCGATGTCTCCTGCTCCCCCTCCTCCGACCGCGCTTCCAATGCCCCACCAGACGAGCCCGACTCCCGCACCGCCGGAAATGCTGCATTTTTTTGGAGCAATGCAGGATAGGAATATCTTTGCGGGAAACCCTCCGAGCGCTGTAGTCGTCTCCTCCCCACCTAACTTTCTTCCTGGGAGCCCCACCCTCAGATCGCTTCATGGAATGTCGATACATGGCCTTCAGCCGCCGATGACACCGGATCCATTCGCGGCGCAACAGTTGCCCGTGGACGGAACAGGTGGCTGGTATCAGAACTACTTCTTCGACAATAATCTGAGAGGGTAACAACCCCCTCACGTTTCTTGGGATGGACATTATATTATGTGGTCTTTGGTGTCCTAAACCCGTTGTATGAATAGCAGAAGTGGTCTTTCTTTTGAAGTTGCTTGTATTTGCTCCCCTGTTGCTTTCCCAAAGTGATCGTCTCTACTCTTCCTCTCGTTATTTGGTCCAAGGACCTACTGCTTGCCTCGGATGTGAGGATTGGTTTGTTCTCATTAGCTAGCTATATATACATGAGTCGCTCGTCGTACGGAACATATAAGCCACATAATGCATACTGCACTGTCGGTCAAAACAGCGTATGCACCAGTTATGCCTACCTTCCTTAGCTCTTCGGAAGCTCACTGGTAGAAATGTTAATGTCACGAAAGGAAAATGGGAGGCACCGGACCTTTCCTCGATAATTCCTTGTCCTGGAAACCAAACCATCCATCCAAACTCACTGTCATCTGACCGCCGCCCAAAGAAGCTGCCAGGATTAAAAACATGACATCCCTCTCGCGGTGGCTCTGCTGCCTGATCTTGATTATAGATGATTTTATAAGGAGGATGGCGGTCTGCCAATGCGAGCTAGAGACAAGTTGTTTCAAAGATCTTCGTTATTGAGAAGGAAAAGCCTACCGCCGTAGGTGCGGGATATAATCGAAGTGCATGATCGTAATCCCACAATACAGGGCGGACGTGAAGAGGCAAAGGAGAGAGGTGACCTTGATCTAATATCGTCTGCACCAGCTAATGATCATTGAATCAGATGCAGCTTGGAGGAAGTGACATGACCTACATGGCGTCTCATATCCTCCCTCTCTAGCCGCTCACCCTTCACACAATTCCTGACCATCTTCCCCATCAGATCATCTCTGAACACAACCAACTCTTTACTTCCCCATTGAATCCGGCACGGGTTGCTCGCCATCGTGAACCTCGCATTGACAGAGCTGAGCCGCGAGGTGAGCGGCTTGGTCAGCATTTTTGGGAGAGCAGGGCGTGGAAGCAATGGCGTGACGTAGGGATCATGTGGGCCTGGAACGAAGACCAGGTGCGTGGAGGAGAGAAAACTGCGATAGGTGACAAGGATTTTTGCGAGAGCATCCATGTTCTCTGTGCAGCAGATCATGTAAATCGGGTCTAGTAAGTTATGAACAGCGTACCTTGGAATTGAACAATGTCTTGAGCTCCACCCTTCCATTCTTTCGAACAAAAGCTACCACAAAGAACGAGCACGGCAGGCCGTTGCGACGCCTCCATGGAATCGTAAACTTCCAGCATCCGCGCGAAGTTGGGGAGAACCTTAGGATGGTCCAGCATTAGATCGGAGATGATGACGAAATGTGCTTTGTGTAGAGAAAGTGAGCGGTTCAAAGCTTTCTATATCCCTTTCAGCATTGCGCACACAACAGAAGAAGCCTTTACCTCCTCAGAAAGAGATATCGCGCCGACTCCGAGGAAATCGACATGCCCAAAGACACCGCTTGCAGACATAGGTTTTTATGCTTTCTCTCAGCATGAGTGAGGAGAGGGACCAACCGAGAAATCTCGCGATGCTCACTAGGCGGATGACCCATTTCAATGACTTTGAGCGTTCCTTCGATCGTATAATCCCCATCGACGAGCACGAAAGAGCCTTCCGTAAATATTCCTTCTGCCGGCGTCTATTTACAAAGGGCATCAAAAGTGAGAGAGGAAGAGAAGGATGGGCTAACAGCATCTTCAAGGTCTAATTCAACCCGGTCATTAAGGTCCTCAAGATAGAACGAGCCATCTTCTCCACGCGTCAAAAGCCCAAAGATCAGGAACCGAGACCCTGAACGTCCTAGTAGGTTCTTTATTGAAGTGAGCTGCACACAATCATTAACATTGTTCGAACTTGCGGTTAATAAGCTTACCTTCATGTAACTCTCCCGCTCCTTCTCTCCTGCTTGTAAAATAGAAGGCGGGGAGAAGTGCTCGTTCCTCAGAATCACTTGCTTGAGGATACTGAAACGTGTGCGCATGTACTGAGACTTAGAAAGTGCTCCTGGCACGAGAGATGGTTTGTGTGAGGACCTGGCAATGGGTTATTTGTAATGTTGTGACAATAGAAGCTGGGACGACCTACTTTACAAATCCAACTCGTGCCTCATCCCAATCCAATTTAGGCATATCGAACGCGTTGACAACCCTCAAAAAAGACGAAGGGTCGCGAACAGTCCCTGACATTAGGTCATCTTCGTCTTCCTCCACTGACGGCGCAGATTGCAACTTTTTGCAAACAGCATCGATTTGCTCGACAGAAACAATGGGCAATACCTCTGCATTCGTGTCTCAGCTTCAGCAATCGAAGGGCTGTAAAAGTACACACCATCAAAGTCGGCAGATGCGTATTCTTTGGCAATTGTCTCTATAGTCCTCTCAACATCATCGGGACTGATGTTGTACTCTTCGATCAAGTTTTCAAGATAACGCGTCGCTTCCACCGACAAAGAGAGTGAATATCGACGCGTAAATACCTGTACATTATCCGCTAAATAAAGATGGAGCCCCGAGACACGATACCTACCTTCTTGATAGCTGCTCTAGTGGTGGCCATGTTGAGTTACTGTCCTGCACATGGCAAGCCCCTCAGACTACTCACTAAGAGCCCCCAAACCAGGCAGCCCAAACCGAGTTTCCAAAAAATCCAGTGCCACTCACCCTTTTCGACTTTGCAGCCAAATCTTCCCTCTGCTCAAAATGGTGGATCAGGGTGTGTCTTGTCGGCTACTTTTTAGGCAAATACATTGCTGATCGGTGCGGAATTGGAACAGAGAAACTAAAGAAGCTACAAGCCCAAGCTGCAGCTCTCCGAATCGGAGGAAAAGGTACACCACGACGGAAAGTGGTCAAAAAGCCAAAGGCATCCTCTGCGGCAGACGATAAGAAACTTCAATCTACTCTGAAGAAGCTTGGGACTCAGCCCATCAGTGGAATTGAGGAGGTAAACATGTTCAAGGAGGACGGACAAGTGTTGCACTTCACCGCTCCGAAAGGTTTGTAACTTCATCCTTTGACCTGGAGCTGGGTTTTAAGATTTCGGTATCTGCGAAATAGTCAATGCGGCCGTCAGCGCAAACACTTTCGTTGTTTACGGCAATGGACAGAACAAGGATTTAACGGAACTAGTTCCCGGAATTCTCAATCAATTGGGCCCCGATTCTCTCGCCAATCTTAGGAAGCTAGCAGAGAGTTATCAGGCGATGCAGGGTAGCGGAGTTGGATTGGGAGGTGCGGATGGGAAGGAGGATGACGATGAGGAAGTTCCCGTGAGTTGATCAGTACGGCAGTAACGTACGTGGAGCTGATGGCATGTGAAAGGATCTGGTGGAGAGCTTCGATGTTAGCGAGAATGCCAACACTGGCAGCAAGGTTGAGGAAGTTGTGGGTATTCATTGTCTCCGATGGATGGAAGGGACGTGACTGAGTGGGAAAGCAGAACTAAATCACGTCGGAGACGACGAATCAAAAGTAGCAGATACCCTCCTACTGATCCACCCAAATCGTATCTTCTGGCTCGCAACGTCGTATTCACCAGTGCTACTCATATCCTACCCCATTATCTGGACTTCACTTGAACCTCCCTTCGCATGCTTGAAAGCTTGTGTATTTTTCCAAAGAAATGTCTGTTTGCACTTGATCAATGATTCAATCGGTGCCGCAGACCTCGTTCACATCTTCCTTTGAGGAGATTGGATGGCTTTGAGCACACACGAGAGTCGTAAGCCCCATATTGTGACTCCCAAGATTTTGGGTTTAGCACGTGAACGCTACCCCTATCTAAAAGCGCGTAACAACACAACGACCTGGCTGAGCGTGCCACTTCTTATGAGACCACAAGCACAGGAGAGTTAACATGGATTCTCTCCCGCGCTCGCGATCACTGCGACGACTGTACTCCTCTTCAGACGCAGAAACGACTTCGAAACTTCTCCAAAGGACAGGTAAACGACCTGGGCAGAACTTAGCGGATGCTGCAGCACAAGCGGAATGGAATGAGAAGAGATGGGTTTGGGTACCTGATGAGAAGGAGGGCTATATCGCGGGTTGGATAATACAAGAGGAAACGGTGGAGAACGAGAGAGGGGAGATGGAAGAGGTGTGCACTGTGGGAATGGTTAATGATCAGGTCTGTACTTCTTTAGTAATATCCTAGATAGGTGTAGAAGGGTTGGTAGACTATTGTGTTGCCTACAAACGCTCTGAGCAAGGCGAATCCCCCCAAATTCGACAAAGCAGAAGACATAGCGGACTTGACGTTCTTGAATGAAGCCAGCGTTGTTCATAATCTCAGAAGACGCGCTGAGGGTGGAATGATTTATGTGCGTTTTACCTTCTACTCTGGCCACCATGTGCAGTTCTGATCAAATATGCAGACGTATTCTGGACTTTTCTTGGTCGCTGTGAATCCATACCATGCTTTGCCCATTTACACAACCCCTGTTGTGCAACGTGAGCAATACTTTGAACTTGATTTCCCTTCATGTTAATTCCTTTATGTAGAATACAAGAGTCGCCGACGAGACGAGAACCCGCCTCACATCTTCGCGATCGCAGAACGAGCATGGCAGAACATGGTGGGCGAGCGCGAAGGGCAATCTATTCTCATCACCGGCGAGTCTGGTGCTGGAAAGACTGAGAACACGAAACGCTGTATTCAATACCTAGCGGCCATCGCATCTGACTCGTTACCCACGTCGGGTTCAGCCAATTCCATTGGAGACCGCTCGAGACCTACAACTCCCACACACAGTCGGCCCGACTACGGTGCTAAACGCCTCGGCTTGCTAGAACGGCAGATCCTGCAGGCTAATCCCATCCTCGAAAGCTTTGGAAATGCTCAAACTGTTCGAAATAACAACTCATCGCGATTCGGAAAGTTCATTCGAATATTTTTTACGAGTTCGGGCAGTATTGCTGGTGCCAATATCGACTGGTACCTGCTGGAGAAGAGTAGAGTGACGAGCAGACCCGAATCAGAGAGGTGTTTTCACATCTTCTACCAACTTTTACGAGGCGCCAAACCAGAGCTCAGGAAGCAGCTTTTATTGGACGGAGATGTTGGAGACTATGGCTATTTGAAGGGGAGCAGGAGGGATGTGGACGGAGTGGATGATGAAGTAGAATGGAGACTCCTCCAAGATGGACTTGATACGGTCGGTTTTTCCGAATCCGAGCAGATGGACATGTTCCGGGTAATCGCTGCCATCCTGCACATGTCAAACATCGACGTCTCTTCGGATCGTTCGGACCAGGCACTTATCAAGGACAATTCTCACGTTGAGAAAGTCTGTCATCTGCTTGGTTTGAGAGTGGAGGAGCTCAGTAAAGGACTGCTCCGGCCGAAGGTCAAGGCTGGAAGAGAATGGGTTACGCAAGCCAGGTCTAGGAGCCAGGTCATGGACGAAATGGCAAGTTTATGCAGGACACTTTACGAGAAGAACTTTGGCCATCTGGTGGAGCGGATTAATAAAGCCCTTGATCGGCCCAATTCGAAAAGCACCTTTATTGGCGTTTTGGATATTGCTGGTTTTGAAATTTTTCAGACCAATGGTAAGATAACCTGTCCGTGTGCTTCCGTATCAACTAATGGATGATCTAGGTTTTGAGCAGTTGTGCATCAACTTCACAAACGAAAAGCTCCAGCAATTCTTCAATCACCACATGTTCGTTCTTGAGCAAGAGGAGTATGCACGTGAATCTATTGAATGGGATTTCGTCAACTTTGGCCTTGATCTTCAACCAACTATCGACCTCATCGAATCCACCCACCCCGTTATAGGGATCCTTAGTTGTCTTGATGAAGAATGCATCATGCCAAAGGCAACTGACAAAACGTTTGTTCAGAAACTGCACGACTTAGTCAAATCTCATGGAGAGCCGATCTCTACCAAGTACGCTCCTGCAAGATTTGACCAGGGATTCTCGGTCAAACACTATGCGGGGACGGTGGAGTATCGCACGGATGGATGGCTAGAGAAGAATAAGGATCCTCTCAACGACAACCTGACATCTCTTCTCGCCAATTCCTCCGACCGCTACGTGGCGACTCTTTTTGCTGAAT
>MU271769.1:0-13609 GCA_021432655.1 Atractiella rhizophila
TCTCCGTTATTATTGCTAAATGGTGAACAGGTGGTTATATCCAGCACATACGACCAGCAAAACGGTGCCTCGTCTTGAATATGGACACCCGCGTTGGAGTCGTATAGTGCGCTGCTTTTTCAATCCCCCTTGTCACCAGAATGTTGATAATCTAACAATCGGACTGGTCGATCTCTCATCGAATTCATCCTCGAACTCCTCAAAGATCCTCCTTCAGATCTTAACCTCGGACGGGCTAGCCACTTCACCGTTGACGGTCTGAGAGCTGACAGAATGGATGGCCAACTTCGGCTTAACATAGGACGGTTGTTGCGAAAACGAGAGATTGAATATTGTCCACGAGAAGGGAATGTTGTCACAAGAGGAAGAATATCCGGCTTAGGATTGGTAGGGGCCGATCAAGAAATGTTCGAGATTAATGAAGGTGGTAAAACAACTAGGATCAGTGTTGCGGTACTTTTTTTCCTGTGTCTGTGCCTCAAGTCCAATATTAACGAAACATGCAGCATTATATTGAGCGCAAGTACAATCTGCGTTTACGGCACCCTCAACTTCCCTGCGTCACGATCAAGAACGGCAGCGTATCTCTCCCCATGGAACTCTGCGTACCTCGTAAGGTGGGTTCAAATCTTCATCATCGGATTCTTCAAAGTTAATCTGTGAGACAACAGGGTCAGTTGTTCAAAGGGAAAGCAGCTGCAGGTTTGATTATGGAGATGCTCAAATTTGTCAGGGCAGGGTAAGTCCAATAATCTGTACACAACAAATTACCTTAATGCCACATGATAGGCCAGCTGTCAGGATTGGAAAGGTCGTCAACATGTTGGACACAATAAAGACCATTAATGCGGCAAGTCCAGAGTAGGCTCCATCTCTCCCCCAGATCAATCCACTGATAAATTACCGGTAGCATGCGCCAATTGGGCATAGCTCCAACTCTCAAAGCCATTGAAATGGTAGCCCGAGTCCTATCAGCACCGCGATTAGCCTACCGCGGGTGTGCACTTCACCTTCTCCTCACATCTTGCTCATCCTCTTGTCAGTGCACCACTTCGAGGGGATCCTGCCAAACAACAGTCGGTTCATGTGGCCCCAGATGTGCATTTATCAGCAGGAGAGCATCGCGTGGTGAAGGGGTCGTGGAATGTTACCCAGCAAAGTTTCAGTGAGGTGGTGCAGTGTAGTGACTGGCACGTTGAATATTTGATCTCAATGCCAGTTGTGATAGGCAAGGGCTTAGGATCTTCTTCTGTTTTGTCAACCACCACCGCGAACAAGAATTTCTTGGCTTATTGCAAAGAGCTGGGCCAGCTAGAGGGATGACCTTTTCTAGACCGCGTGTCGTAACGGGCAGACAAGAAAGTGGTAACAGAACCGCAATTGGACAGCAGCTTGAACGAACCTTGCGGGATCATCTGTCCGCAAAAACGCAGTTGGTCCTTGTCGTGTTGGAAAGGAAAGATCAGATCTACCGTCCCTGGCTCAAGCGCTTTCGTGTGTCTTCTGATGCTGTCTCTATAGATTGCTAACGAGTTCTCTAGTTGACGGACAAGGCATTCCATCTCAATTTGTACTGTGGACAGAAAATAAAAGGATGAATGACCAATATATGAACAATCTCCTTCTCAAAATTAACGTCAAATTAGGCGGATTCAATCACTTTTGTCAGGTCCACTGTTTTGCCTCTCTGTAGATTTATTGCTCAATCATTTCCAGCCGGTTGATGCGATGCTACCCGGGCAATTTACCATGGTCATGGGTCAGTTTCTTGCCAGCCAGCACGACTAGCACGCTCGAGGAGGCTGATTGTTGACTAGGTGCGGATGCAACCCACGCCTTGGGATTCGAGAAGCCCTCCATTGTTGCCGTCGTTGGGTCAGTCAACGAAGTCCTGACAAAATACTCGGCAGAGGTTAGAGTGCAGCGGCTCTTGGAGGTGGATGTGCAAGGCTCAAGTGGTTCATCTTCTAGTTCTAATGAGACGGCTGAGATATGTCTAGGACGTGCGAAGAAGATGGACATAATCGAAGAGCTGCCTAGCATGGCCAAGGTATGCTTCAATTCTTTCTCTCACGCGCCGGCTTACATTGCATTTAGATCCTTCTCAAATAGATACTATGTGCGCAGGCCATTCCTATTTTCCTCAACCATCTAACAAGCTTTGTGCTCTAGGAAAAATAAAGGCAGATTTCCTCAACAGCTTGTTTTCTTCCGCGATGGTGACTTCGCCATCTCTCTATCCACGGCTTTCTGACAGACATCTTGCAGGTGTTTCCGAGTCGGAATATGTGGCAGTGATGCAGGTTGAAGTCAGAGAGCTTCGGGTATATGGTTTCCTTCTCACTTACAAGCGGGGTCTGACCATGAGCAGTTATTTTGAAAGCTGCTTGTGAAGAGCAAGTGAAGAGAAACGGGCTGAGGGAGATGATAGTGCGTCCTGTCCCGTTATAACCTTCAATCTCAAGGTGTGATAGCAATTGACCTATATTGTCTGCGGCAAACGGTTCGTCAGTTGCACGCACATCCTTTCAGGATCTTAGGAGATTTTTGCTAGCCACAACTTCCGATTCGAGCCCCTCGACAAGGACCCGGAGTGCGTAAAGGATAATTGTCCCGCGGGTACAGTTGTTGATGACAAAAATTATCACCCCACGACGTTCGTATCCTCACTCATGGCTCCCCCTCATCATAATAAGCCACAATCTAGTGTACGATTTCTATCTTCAGAGTCATGCGGCCATCCAAGGAACCAGTGCCAGCACGCACTATACGGTGTTGTGGGACGATCATAACTGGCAGTAAGGGTCTGGTCCTGTTTACTCTCTTCCGCCTTCATTGTTTTGTCCAGTCCGGATCGACTGCATCCTTTCTGCAATGGGCTGGCCAACAACTTTCAAAGAGCTACTCGCTCGATCTCGATGCCTGCACCGGTCTACTATGCTGACATAGGTACGTGTCGTTAGCCCTCTACCTGCTCTTCGAGTGGCGCTGATGGAAAGGCAGTTTGCACGAGAGCTCGCGAATGGTTTTTCGAAGAAGATGATCATGCTGCCACCCACACAACCCCTACCGCTCAGGAAAGGTTTCAGGATTTGCAAGCGTACCAAGCCCGCCTCGCCAGCATGCAGCAAGGGCTGAATGCTATGGCTTATAAGATGTGGTTCTCTTGAATTCTTTGTTGTTTGAACAGATGTATCCCTGTTTCCATGTCGCAGCCTCGAATTTACAATTTGTTTTAGCTTACTTCAATTTCTTGCTTGATGTCTCTTATTCGCTTCGCAAAATTGGTGGATGTTTGCACTCCTCGTGAAATATGTAGCCCATGATGATGAAAAATACATATTTTTTAGCAGAACAAAACACTGGTCTTCACCAATTCTTCACCAACCACGATAACTCTTCCTTCCCATCCTGAAAAGTACGATAATAAGGGAAAGAACGAGGGATAGAATCGCCCACCTGTCGCCAGAACTCACTATAAGTCTTCGTCAGCTAACATCATGTCTCTACTATATTGTACACCAATATATCATGTTTAAGCTGTGATAAGAGCAAGGTTAGAGCACGTTCAGAAGTTCAGAAGTGCTAGTCCCAACTTGTTAATGCTTGACGTGAACAGTTAATTTGAAATTGGAAAGGAAAGAAACCAACTACCACCGAAGTCTTGCCAAACGCAGAAGCTAGAATATTCGAGGGGAAGAAAGATGGTAGGCCCTTTTCGCGCCACGCTCCCCGTCTTTCGCGCCACTTCCGCCGCCAATTTCAACTACGCACGGCTGAAAGCAGACAACGCCCTCTTCACCAGAACCGCCATCGTCTCAGGCAACAACGTCGCTTCCCACGCTCGCTTCAAGATCAAGACTCGCCGGTCATGGAAACCTAACGTGCAGAAGAAGACGTTTTATTCCGGAATCTTGGGAAGGAAGTTGAAGGTGAAGGCGACGAGGAGGACGTGGAGGACTGTAGAGAAGATTGAGAGGGAGATGGTGGAGAAGGAGGAGAAGGAGGGACAGTTGGTACTTGGGAAGGGACAGAGGAAGAGGAGCGCGGTAGATTGGTATTTTTGGAGGACAAGCGAGGAGAGGTTGGGACCGTGGGGTGCAAAAATGAAGGCAAAGGTGTGCTTTTCATTCTCTTGACGAATGGAGGCGGAGAGGGGCCCCACCTGTCTCTGTTTGATTCAGCATTATCCTGAGCTTACAACCAGAGTCTTTGAGCGTCTCATTCTGTTCTACATTGTGGTGGAACATCCATATGCTCCCGCGAGCCTTGAACTGAAAAGAGGATTATATTCCTGAAAGATGGAGGCATTTATCAATTATTGAGGTTTTTCCTGTTCTCCCCTTGGAGCTGAATGGATGATAACCTTCCAGAGACAGGGAGGCTTGACACTCCTGTACGCGGATGTGCTGAAGAAGGGAAGCCAATGGCTGATATCTGACTTGTGGACGGCTTCAATGTGCGACCACCTCGTTTTGAGTTAAAGTGTTGGAATTTGTCTTTCTTGTCAAAGGAGGGGAGCAAATGACCCATTTTTCGAAATAGAGGGCAGAGAAGGTCATCTCTATGTCTCAGAGGTTGCCTACTTCACAGCGTGTTCTGTCTAACTTTTTTTGTTCTTTGATGTTGATATGGAGCTGGCCAATGGCGGCGTTCTCTGGAGTGGAAGGGTAAGGCTGGACCATAATAAATGTGGCTAGCCTGAGTGTTGCTCAAGTTCTCCTTACCACCTCGTCCCCGATCCAATTACGAGCGACACTGTCCATGATATTCTTCTCTCCCTTTGAGGGAAACACAACACCTGTAGCTCTGCCCTCGGTGAACCTTGCTGATTTCTTCTCTAGATCGCTCACAAAGAATGGAAGCTATCACCTGAAGGAGTGCTAGCGGCCCGTCAAAATCGTCGACAGCTGCGAACGAAAGCAGCAGTGGAACACACAAAGCAGTCCCTCCTTTCTTACTACCTCCCGTCCCTCCTCCAATAGCCTGGACCATCCGAGTCAACCGTTCCCAGTCCTATCGTCCCATTGCTCCTCCCCCAGCACCCAGAACCGCCCCAACGCACCTTGTTCTTCCTCCCGCTCCCAGGACCTGAATCTTTCGTCGGTCGTCTCTCCTCTCGCGTGTTGTCGATGTTTGGTCTCGACAGGAGCGCGAAAGAGGACTTTGAGAGGATGGAGAAGCTGGCGAAAGAGGAAGAGGTGAAGAGGAGGGAAGAGAGCCCGGCTGAGAGGGAGAGGAGGATGAAGCAGGCGACGAAGGAGTTTGCGGATTCGGGCTTCTTTGCTCGTGAAGCAGAGGAGTTGGTCGGGGACGGAGGAGGAGGAAGGTCGTGCTTAATCCTTTCAAGAGGATTAGGATGTGGATGGAGAGTCGGAGACAGGATGTCGTACTTCAGTTCACCCACTCCATCGAATTCACTGGCGAGACCGGTTGGTGTGGATGAGTGGGCGAAGCAACAGGTGGATAAGGATGTGGAGAGGAGGGAGATGTGGAAGAAGAGACTTACAAAGCAGCCAGATGAAGCAAATGTCGGAGTCGCGTAGGCTGGAGGGGTTTAATTGATAAAAGTATCGGTAGACTATTACTGCTCATTATTGCACAAACCTTCCTCACCCTTTGGCGATTCGGCATCCGAACAATCTAAAAGTACAGTCCAATTGCACAGGTACCACCAACACGGCCCAAAACCAAATAAGTTACAAATGGTCCTTTACATCTAATCTACGACGAAAGATTTACCACTCCCAAACTTTATACAATCCTTCTTTCAGCGAAACCGAGAAAGGTAGCAAATTCCAGAGTCTCTTCCACCTCCCACTTCTCTCCACGCTCGCCACATATACCCCTACCACGACTACGCCAACGGCGACACCCACCAAAATCGTTCCCATTCCAATCTCCCACTTCCCTTCCGTCCCCTTTCGCTTCGGCTTCTCTTCCACCGGAGGCGGTTCAGGCTTCACTATCCCTTCACCGGTCCGTATGATCGCGAGTGCCTCTGCATCTGATTTTAGAGACAAATCCCAGGTGTAAAGGACAGAGTTGACCTCCATTATACCGTCAGCAAGGGATGAGAGGGGATAGAGTTCCTCCAACGACAGAGCAAGAGCAAATACGGTGGATAGAGAGGTAGAAGGTGGAGTTGGAGGTACTGTAGCTGGTCTTGTTTGTGGGGCGTCATCTGCGAGGTCGGAGGGTGAGATGGAAGCGGAGGGATCGAGGAGCATGGAGTCCGTATACTCTGAGAGGAAGGAAGAACGCTTGGGAGGAGGGGTGGGAGATGGGGTTGAGGGCGGAGGAGGAAATGGAGAGGAAGCGGGAGAAAAGGTTGGGAGCTTGGACATCTGTGCGTGAAGCATTGCTGGGTCATCATCATCTTCTTCGTATTCTTGAGAGGAGGAGGAGGCGGGAGGGGGAGGAGCGGAGTGGAGCTGGTCTTGTCTTGTGAGGATCATCTGTGTACAGCAGAGGTTCATATTAGAATGCGACAGATGACGAGAGAAAAGCCTTACGGCAGCACCTAGGTATATCACCATCCCAGGGCTCCTGGAGAGCAGAAAGTCAAAGGTCCATTTGACCATCTCCTCATCGTCGAGGTCGTGGCTCAGCAAGGTGAGAACCCAACTGATTGAAAAGTAGGGTAATCCGCCTACCCCTTCCAATTTCTCTCCTAATGACGGCCGATGCTTTTTGACAACCTTCAATAGCATCCTGAGATAACCCATGGTGGGGAGGAGGGTAGTAGTGAGCGAGTCCCGAATGCGGTGGAGGAGGAGGAACCGGGAGGAGTGGTACAGCACGTTCCGTTGATGCCTCGTTGCAGGAGGGGACACGAGAGAAGGTGACGTGGAGGCAGAGAATGGGAGCAGGACGAGAAGCAGGACGGAGAGGATGTCGTGTAACCCTTGGAAGTAGTTCAGCTCCGGATTTCGGCGTAGTAGAGCAACAATGAGGTCGTTAAGGCGAGACTGAAGGGCTTCCTTCTCATTTGCTGAAAGACCTATGCCCCAACTCACTACCATTCCCTTCCTGTGAAGTAGAAATCAGGCTCACCGACTGGGAAGTGCACGAAACTCCTTCGAATGTCGAGCAAAACTTGATGCTCATCTTTGTGCTCTTCTAAAGCACTGACATCGAGTAAGTCCTCCTCCTCTTCCTCCTTGACATCCACGTCTTCTCCCTTCTGCTCTCTGAACCCAGACTCCATACGCTCCTCCTTTGGATGCTCAGCATGCACGAAGCTCTCAGCGGGTGACTTCTCGCTCCCCGCCGTACTGTTAGCGGAATCCGTACGTCTAGCAGCCTCCCATCCTTCCTTGGAGAGTAGAAATGGCCTATGCAGACATCGCCTACGTCAACAAAGGCGGTCTCTACCAGGGAGGTATGAGGGACACTCACCAAATCTCACAGCGGGTGGAATCAATCACAAACCCTCCTGGGCGAAGGGCGAGATGGCGCAGACGCGCAAAGTCACGAGAGGGACTGTTGATGCCCAGGGAAGGGAGAGACGCAAAGGAGGATGACAGGGAAGCCATTGAGGTCGTCGTGGTGCGAGAATCAGGTGACATTTGCACTTCAGTGACCATGATTGACCAGGACGATGATTTCTATAATACAATATATATTCGTTCATTCCATCAGTACCAGTACACAAGCAATTCCTACTTTACATTCTATATTATTTACGACATTGAATATCCTTCAGACATCCACCACCTCAAATTTCGCCAACAGTGTCCCGTTATGTTTGCCCTTCATGTTCATCATCCTTATAAATCGCCATCCCTCCTGCAGATAAAGTACACGGGTGCAGAAGACCGCGACCTCGTCGTCTTTACCAAATACATCTTCCTTGATCGTTATCCTGTTTGCCAACATCAGCAAAAAAAATAAGAAAAAAAAGAAAAGACGAACCGGAGAAAGGTGAGTCCATCCTCTTCGAAGTACCACTCAAACTCTTCATCCCACCAAATGTTCGTTCCTCCCTCCTTTTCATCCTTTACTTTCAAATGTTTACTCTCCCAACTCTCGTTCTTGCCTCCGTTGGCAGGGAACAACTTCACTTTAAGATACGCATCCCACTTCTCTCCCCTCGCATCACTAGTCGGTATAACCCCACTGACTCCTTTAAGAGAACCTCTAATTATCCTCCTCTTGCTCCCACCGTTCCTAAAATCATCAGGCTTAAGCACCCATCCGGGAGTCCCAGCGAACATGCCCTCGTTGAACTGCATCCCCAAATCGTACGTTTGCCAGTTGAGGGAAACGACGTGGGAGCCGGTACGCCAGTATTTGAGAGCGTTCGGGTTGGTGCTCTGGATGCGTGTTCCACGAGGGAAGATTCGGCGGAGGTTTTGGTAGGCGTGGGCGATTAGGTCCGTGAGAGAATGTGGGAGGAGAGAGGATAGAGTGGATTCTGAGACGTTGATAAGGATGTTTTTGGGGTCGAGAAATGCTAGTAATGTCATTCAGTCTAGCAAAATGAATGAAATGTTTGGCTAACTCTCAAGCTGCCATCCTGACTTGGGTTTCATACTCCTGCAATAGAGCCCAAGAGCAGCAAGTTCCGGTGAGATCTTGCCGTGATCATGTTTGCCTGCTTCGTCCTCCTTGACAATGTGCGGTCCATTCTGCACGTCTTCTTCTTCCTCCTCAGAAGAGGACGAGCTGTCGTCCTTATTGTCTGGAGGGTAATATTCAACCTGTTCCAGCCATCCACATCATAGTCGCTTTCTTAGTGCAGCTCAAAGGAATTGAGAGAACGAGGAACGAACCATCAACACAATCCTTCCCCGTAATTCTCGCGGGCTGACTCCATCTTCACTGACGCCCTCAATCTCCGTATCTACCAACTTCTGCCCCCATTCTTCCTTCATGATCCTGACCAATTCTCCCTGTCTAGCGATGCCCACATGACACTCCAAAGAGACCAATACCGGCCAATCATTGGGTCCGACCTGGGCTCCGATCGCTCGACAAACGTCCACGAATGGCACGCTCTTCGAAAAGGTGTGTCCATGCGTCACGATCAAGCCTTCAGTGGAAGGCCAGACGTCGATCTCCACGCAGCGGCCGTGACTATCCCACAACAATACGGTGAGTAGGGGGTACGGTGGAGAGATGGGAGAATGGAGGGGCGAACCGCATGAGGACGTGTGTGTATGAAGCAGCAGAAGACTTCCCCATGAGCTGGCCCGAGAGGAGATAGGTGTTATGCGACGACCTGTCAGTTCAATCCATAAGCAACGCGAAAGGCAGAAAGGAAGGGGAGAAAAGGGAGACACGGACGAGATGAAATAGTGTGTAAGGGGTTTGCTGTCGTCCACAGGAGGAGGGACCACAGAAGGAGTCCGAAGAAGCTCAGCAGCATCCTGGTAGACCGACATATGTTAGCAAGCCCGCGAGCCTTAAAAGATTATATTTCAGAGGGAGGTACATACCAACCCTTCAGAATCCAAGAACTCTAGAACTGGCTCGCTCAACTTGACATCGCTGTTGGCGTTGGCTGGGGATACATTGTGCTCTGTCTGAAAGGCCACATCCGAATTCTTGAAGAGTTCGAAGGCGGCGCGCTTTTCTTCTTCGCTCATTGTACCTCTTATTTGTTGGATGGCTGGATGAAACTCGTGCGGGAGCTGGTGAAGGAGATTGTTGTTGATTGTTGTTATCACTCACGTTCAACTATTGTCCCTGACCCTATTGAATTCCAGGGATATTGACTCATCACGGTTGTAGGTGCCATTTCTCAGTTTGTTATCGTGGAGATGATGGAGGATATGGGAATGGATTATTGAAGTTGATCATCGGAAGGTGAAGCGATTCTTCTACCTTTAAAGACAGAGCATCACCATGGTACATCGTATGAAGAACTGTTGGATGCTACACTTGTTGTTATATATTAATGCGAGTGCTGTTAACAAATTTAAAATCAAAAGAAAAAAGTTTAGCTTGCGAAGGCGTCTAGCCCAGACTATAAGAGCCAAAGAAAAGGGAGATGAAGCGGAATAGGCTATGCTCGTCAAAGAGGTGCTCCGTACTATTGATATCATTAATGTGCTTTCATTTCAGCCTTGGAAATGTGCTGCGAAGCAGCTTTCCTTCTACTTCTTTGTCCCTTGATTTCTGAACGCCATGACCGAGAACAATTATGTATCCAAGGTGTGGAAAGAAGCACCGACACCTGGATTTGCTCCATGCAGAACCTGCACCCTGCTTGCGTCATGAAAGAGACACTATCGCGCGTCCAACGTGGAGCGGAAAGAAATCCTCTTCACTTTTTGGGCATTGTGCATTCTCTTCTGCCATGATCAGAAAAAGGAACAAACAGAGACCAGGGGATTTCTTGCAAGCGCAACCTTGCGACGCAAAAGGTCTGTCGTTGCGAATGTATGGCGGCTCGGAGACAACGTTGAGGGACGAAGGACGAAAGCCGAAGCGACGTACAATGCCATCTACACAGCCTTTGGCAAACATGTAGATGAGACGGCTGACCAATTGCTGGTGCACCCGTCACGCCACAACTCGACATATTCAAATGGTGGCTCGGCAATAAGTCACGGACTTTGGAGTGCGGTTGCTCGAAAAACGATGAAGATATGTGGTGAATTTGGACTTGTCTCCTCACGTCGAAAACAGATGGAGGATTGAAGGCTGGTGTATATCTCGCAACGAATACGGATGATTGCAACATTTCGATTCCCGTAATAAAAGGGAGTGTGCCACCTCTGCTCCTACTATCATTGGATGCGCGTTGAGAAACAGGATGCCTAGCACACTTCCACCGCCATACATTGCGACTTCAGAACACATTAACACAGTGTCTGAGGTAAACAGAACCCGCAGTCTTCCACAGGAAACAGTCACTGTTCAACTAGAGTACAAACTCCTCTCCTCTTCCGCACCATCCCTTGCGGGCGACCTGACAGGCCGACGCGACGTGAAAGCAAAGAAATACAGGAAGCGATGGTGGATGCGCCTCTTTGCTCGCGACCGGCACGGTGATATAATTATCAAACGAAGTTCGTGCCTGCTATTTCCTCGTCCCATCATCTTATGCATTCACGTTCGACAGAGAGACCGCAACCCCATTCAATGGCACATGGTGTGACTCCATATCCCAATAATCTTGGGAGAGGGCCATCTGGTGTGCGTCGTCGATTGAATATGCTCATCTTCAATCTGACATCGTTTGGACATGTTTCAGAATATGCACTTGCTGTGATAGATCTGCATTTGATACATATTTAGTCTTTGTTATGTAGTAACAAAGCATAGTAATCATGATACAGAGCAGATAAACAAACTTTCTAATTGTGCAAATCGGAATGCGCCGAAGCCGCAGAGTGTTCACCATTATGTCAGCATTGTAATACGGATTTTAGTCGGCGAATAATCATTGCACAATGGAAATCGCAGACGAAGCATCCGGCTATCCTGCCGCCCGGGAAGAGCTCGCGGTTTCCTTGCTCAATCTCTGTTCGCGGCAATCGCCCCCTCCAACGCTGTCCGAGGTGAACGCGTCCCTTGAGGCTGGCGCGGACGCGTGGTACCAGGATGTTAGTGGATGGAGCTCGTTGCATTACGTCGCTTCTCAGATGGAGACGGAAGAAACGGTGCAGATCGTGGACAGCCTTTTGAAGGGTGGAGCGATATGGAATTTGACTGATGAAGCAGGATATGTGCGTATCGCCTTACCTACCTCTTTGATATTTAGTTCGTTCAGACAGAGGCTCATGTGTTTGTTTGTTGGATTTGGCTAGGAAGACGGCTGGCGATATTGCTTTTTCACTCAATTCTAAACAGATCTACGCTCTCATCTTGGACGAAGGAATCCGGTTTGTTCTCCACTCTGGCGACTTCTTCGAAAACTAACAGGCCTTTTTCATTTGTGAGGCAGATCTGAAATGCTCGGCACGCTTCTTGACCGCATACCTTCCGATTCAGCGGACGAAAATTCAGCAACGAAGGACGAACCTGTTGCAGAAGAAGAGGAGGGGGATGGGACAGAACCAGGACCAAAAAAGAAAGAAGAAGATCCGGCAACATCAAACGCTGCATTCCTACAATCTCAACTTCGATATCTCACTTCTGCTACAGGTCAACAAATCCTAGTAGACGAGCAAAAGAATGGGGTGATGATGGGCTGGGAAACGGGAATCATGCGAGAGACTGCTAAATTGCTCCTGGGGTCCGAAGGAAGCGAAGGGGAAGATGAAGAGGTCGCGGTTCTCAACGTTGGGTTTGGGCTTGGACTGGTTTGTCTCCTCTCATTATCTCCTTGCTCGTTTTGTTGAAATGCCGGGGGAACAGGTAGATAAGGCTTTTCAAGAGCTCAAACCGACACGACATGTCATCATAGAACCCCATCCTTCCGTCCTCGCACACATGAAATCCCAAGGCTGGTACGACAAGTCCGGAGTCGAAGTGTACGAAGGTCGTTGGCAAGATTACATTTCCGCGATCGAAAAAGGTAAGGTAGAAGCCGCTCTATTCGACGCTGTATACTTTGACACTTTCAGGTTTGTCCCTCCCATTCTAACGCTCCAGATTTTAATCTGAGGTCCTGATGTTCGATTTGGTGGACGAAAAGTGAACATTATACACATTTGAGGGAATTCTTTGAACAAGTCCCTAATTTACTCAAGGACGGAGGAAAGGCGAAATTCAGCTGGTTCAACGGCATGGGAGGGTCGTCCAGGCTTTTCTGGGATGTCTACACGTTCGTCCTTCCATATCCCTTCCCCCAATCGTCCTCCCTGATATATTGGCGTGTTATCAGCTCCGTTGCTGAGCTACATCTGAAAGAGATCGGCCTGACCACCAAGTGGTACAGCGTGAAGGTGGATGATGAAGGAGAAGAAACGTGGAGCGGAATCAAGAAGGTTTATTGGATGGTTCCGGGAGAGTTTAGAATACCTATATCTATGATGGAGTATTAAACAACACGCATTCGGACAGCAATTCTGTCGCCAGAGGGACATTTCACATCCTTCTTAGTGAAGTTCGCAGGCATACTTTACTACGTCCAATAACAACGAGAATGTTGATGAAAACAAGTGAAAAATAAAACAAAATAGTAGAACCTATCTTTTGGACGAGATCAAGGGAAAAGCGTGAGAGAGGACGTTGTGGTCTCTGCCAGCACCCTTCTTACATCCCCCAGACTTCCACCTTCTTGTATAAACTCATCAAAACTTACCGATTTATACTACATAAGGGCTTTCGTGACGTCAACCTGCTTCAGCAGTTTCAAGCGGTCTCGCATCGCATGAGGGTAAACGGGACGATAGAACGATTTTGAAACGCGTAAATTTCGGCTGTAAATGAGACTAATGCAATTGACAAACTCTGTATGTGTTGTGAGACATATGCGACGTAAACTAGAACAGAAGGATGAAGGGAACAACAAAATGCAATTGAGGCAAAACAGAACGCAGTCACGAAGGGTAAGAAAGCACAAATGCCAAACGGGTAATCCAAATATTCTGCAAATTATGCATCTCTGATACACATTCAATAATGGATAAAGTTCACTCAATCGACGAGAGCAAGCCCCCCTCAATTGAGAGTCCAACAAAAATTTCAGTTAGCCAATCTTCGAACTCCT
>MU271769.1:14357-25540 GCA_021432655.1 Atractiella rhizophila
TGTCTCAGTCAACAGTAGTAACTCCCCGATTACCTCTGAACTCTTTTCGACGAATAGAGTACGGATCAGGCCATGGAAGCGAGGGACACGAGGAAAACGGGTAGGCACTAAATGAGATACGAGTAGAACCCATCTCTGACATGTCGTACTATTTTTCTCTACAGCGATTCAGATGTCATCGGCTTACAATTTAAGTCATTACCTGGACAGTTCTGAAGGATAACTCGACATGTTCTCAACAGATCAATGTTTCACATAGTATACTTCTTTCTAACCACGTTTATGTGCAAAGCAAGAAATAAGCACACCTTGTCAATGTCAACCGTTATTCGTCTAACAAGCGAAGACCACATGTACACAGAAACCCGGCTCTAACCAATCACTCTCTGTAGCACTGCACGTTGCTCCTGTCGACGCCGCATTTCAGCAAGTGCCATCTTTGATACTGGAGTGTGGTGGAAAGATGGCTCCGACTTGCTGAAAAGTGATGGTAAGTTGTTCTTTTGTCATGGGTCATGTGATGTGACATTCAACAGTACACAAGCCACAAATTGCAAAGATTCCTTGAGGAGTTTGGGATGGAGGTATAGATATTAGACACCCGCTAGCTCTACAACACTTTTCAATCTATCTCACTTTGTGCAGGCGAGCAGCAACTCCTCCATACATCTGATCCGCCACCCTGTCCTCAGCAAAGTGGGGGCATGCTCAGAGCTTAGCGATGATAGCATCCGTGAATTGCTTCGTGGATGCCTTTCCACCCAAATCACCAGTGATAGACTTGCCCTCCGCAATGGTCTGTACCCCATTCCCGCATGTTAGATATAACACTTCTACCTTCCCATAGGGTGACAAGAAGAAAGAAGATGATGAAGAAAGAGAGAGGGGAGAGCTTACGCCAAGGGCGGCTTTCTCGATCCTATCCGCATGCTCATAAAGCCTCATGTGCCTCAACATCATCAAACTGCTCAACAACAACGCTGTCGGGTTCGCCTTTCCTTGTCCAGCGATATCAGGTGCGGATCCGTGAACGGCCTCAAAGATTGACGCGTCCTTTCCAATGTTTCCGGAAGGAGTGAGACCCAGACCGCCGATGAGACCAGCGCACATATCGGAGAGGATGTCGCCGTACAACTATTTACGCGCCTTCGTCAGGAATGGAAAAAAAGAGGAGGGATAAAGGACTGACGTTAGGCATGACCATGACCCTGTCTGCATAAGGTGCAGGGTTCTGAACCACCCTCAAGCAGACCCTATCGAGGAGGTCCTCCTCGTATGTGATTTGGGGGAACTCAGCGGCTACCTTTCTGCAAGCTTGGAGGAAAGTACCGTCCGAAAGCTTCCTGCAAATCAAGATGACGATCAGAGAGTTGAACGTTGAAACGGGGGAAAGGCGCACATGATTGGCGCCTTGTGTACGGCGGTGACGTTCGACCTCTTGTTGTTCACTGCATAGTTGAATGCATATCGAGCAACTCGCTCGGAGGCTTCAAAAGTGATGAGTTTGATAGATTGGACGACACCGTCGACAACCTGTCCATTCTTACGTTCAACATCTTTTCTGATTCACAACAGGGAGAGAAGCACCTCGTGTTCGATACCAGAATACTCTCCCTCGGTATTCTCACGAATAATGACCGAATCCACGTTATCATAGGGAGTCTTGTAACCAACGATGGAACGGCAAGGCCTGACGTTTGCGAAGAGGTTGAACGTTCGACGCAGGGTCAGGTTGAGAGAGACATGTCCTTTCCCAACTAAGCACATGTTTCAGCACCTCATCATGTGAAGGACAGAAAACCAACTTGGTGTCGCCAAAGGACCCTTCAGTGCGACGGTGTTCTTTCGGATGTTCTCAATGGCAGCGTCGGGAATTGTCTGCTTCCCATCCTTGATGACTGGCGCGACGTTGACCTCTTCCCATTCTACTGGGACCTTCCCGTCCAACCACATTTTTACAACCCTTCCGGCTGTGTAAGGCAAGAGAAACACACCTTTGCCTTTTCATAAATTGCTTGAACGGATTCCGAAATTTCAGGTCCAATACCGTCACCAGAAATCAAGGAGACCTGTTGACTTCTCAGCTCGCGCTTCGTCCCACTAATAACCGTACAAAGTAATTGCCCTAACACCTAAATTAATACCATGTTGTTTGGGAGCAGAAAACTCACCCTGGAGCTTTTGACACCCTTGAAATCACCCACCGGCGAGCTCTGCTCCGTATGAGGTTTGGCTTGGGTGGAAGCGTATCGCAGCTGGTACCTTTGCGTATTAGCATTATTTCCTATGAACACCCTAGAGCCACTAAAAGGCTCTAAGAGGAACAGAGGACGACACACCTGTGTTGCTGCCCCGCGGCTGAGGGAAGAGCGAAGGAGAGAGGAAGCACCGAGCAGGCTCATCGTCGCAAATTTTGTGGCCCGTCATTGTCGGTGTCAGGTACGTACACTGCTGAGGTCGGTTATACCGGTCATCTGTCCGGGAAGTCAACTGAAATCCATCAAAACCAACTGGACCACCTTTCGGAACTCTTTCTGTACTTTTGAGCATAGAAAGTGCTGCAATAACTGTGGGTGCTAGGCTTTGACGTGTATGGCTCCTCATTCCCTTTTTTCAGGTTGAAAACGGCTGACGCTTTACCGTGAATAACTTCCCCACTGCCAACATCTGACTTCACGCTGCAGCAACAGTTCAAAGGATTAATAAAGCACGAGCATGTCTTTAGGAGTTGTAGCTACACGGCCCTACAAGCCAATAACTCGAGAAGAGGTGGCGAAACACAACAAGCGAGATGACTGTTGGATTATCATCGACACTTACGTCTATGTTCGTCCTTTTCTCCTCTACTTTCCTCTACATTACGACATCAGTATTTGATGCTTGACGGTATAGAACATTACTTCGTTCATAGATATGCATCCTGGAGGTGCCGCTGTCCTGTTAGACGCAACAGTTGCAGGGAAAGACTCTACCGACTCCTTCTTTGGCCTTCATCGCGCTGAAGGTTTGTCTACCCATATTTCACCCATATTTTTTCTGATTCACGAAACTCTCTCAGTGCTGGAAAAGTATCCTCGCCTAATAATTGGCCGGGTACCCAACGAATCCACACGGGTCGTAATCCGTCACGCCGGAGAACTCTCTCGCGTTCCGCACGCTGAACCTCTCTGGCTCACCCCTGGTTACCATACGCCTTACTACAATGATTCCCACCGCGCTTTTCACAAAGCGTTGAGGAAGATCTTCGATGAGAAGCTGCGCAGGAAGGCATGGGAGATCGAAGAGAGTGGCAAGTGGGATCTGGGCCTTTTGAAGGAAATGAGCGAGTGGCATTTCCAGAGGATGCGTTTGGGCCCTGGAAGTCATATGAAAGGTATAATTCTGCCTGGAGACCTGAAGGGAGAAGACTACGATTACTTTCATGAGTACGGTTGTCCGTCACATCCACGCATGGTTTCTGAGGATTGCTGTGAACCAGGCTCATTTTCACGCAAGAGATTGGGCGAATGGGCGCAAGAACGATGTTTGATGGTGTACGCCGTCCTTTTCCTTCATCCACCTGTGTCATTAATTTGAACCCTGAACAGTTCGTCAGCGGTCTTTCCATTGGCCTTTCCACCATTTACAACTATGCCTCTCAAGCGGTCTGCATTTTACCTGGCATAAAAGCTAAATCACTGATGCATGGTGGATGCAGGTGAAGGACGAAGTGATGGAGCCTTGTCTCCGCTCCGACAAGTACATCTGTCTCGCAATCACCGAAGGTCTATCCTCTCCTTTCCTACCTCCTTGCCTCTCTTAAATGCTCGTTACATAGCGTTCATGGGTTCTGACGTCGCTGGAATTCGCACAACCGCCGAGAAGACGGCGGATGGAAAACACTGGATTATTAATGGCACGAAGAAGTGGATCACCAACGGAATGTTCGCCGATTACTTCGCAACTTGCTGCAAGACAGGACCCAACGGACATCTTACGATGATACTTGTTAAGCGAGGAGAGGGAGTAGAGACGAAGCAGATCTCTACAAGTTACTCGACAGCGGCGGGTACGTTCATCATTGTTTGCTGATGGCTGGGTTTAACAGCTACTGGGTGATACAGGCACGGCATTCGTCACATACGATAATGTTAAAGTTCCCGTTGAGTATACGCTAGGGAAAGAAGGAAAGGGACTGAACGTCACCCTGAGCAACTTCAACCACGAGCGGTGTACGTATCCTTCCTTCCCGATCAGAGGAACTCTGCTCCTGAGATCATTGTGTAGGGATGATGAATTGTGGGATGGTCGCTACATCCCGCGTGATGGTCGAAGAATGTTTCAAGGTATGCCTTTAGCCTGACCTCTTTTCACCAGGGTAGGGAATGCTGCTTAAAACCTGTTGCAGTGGTCCCATCAGCGTAAAGTGTTCGGCAAGCCCCTAATCCAACAACCCGTCATCCGCCAAAAGTTTGCGGCAATGTTTTCAAAGGTGGAAGTGATGCAGTCGTGGCTCGAGACGGTAACATATCAAAGTGCCATATTCATTTGACTACCCATGGCACTATTTGATGTGCCCGATGTTTTTAGTGTGCACTATGAGCTATGAGGAGATGTCCGACCTCCTCGCGGGGCAGATAGCACTGCAGAAGATGTTCCTTACTCGGAACATCCAAGATATAGCAGATGATGCGGTGCAGATTTTTGGAGGACGGTACGTTTTGATTTTTTTGGCTACGGTGGGAGATTGATGGATATGGTCACTTGACAGAGGAATCACAAAAACGGGGATGGGAAAACTCATTGAGAATTTCCAGAGGAGCTATAAATTTGAAGCAATCCTTGGTTCGTATTGATCTTGCCGTCGAATTTTGTTCTAAACTGCTGTTGTTTAGGTGGCAGTGAGGAAGTATTAGGTGACTTAGGAGTTCGACAAGCGATGCGAAAGGTACGTTTTCCTTTCCCCTCATTCTTTGCCCTAGAACATCTCTCAAACTGCTTATTATTAGATGCCTCGTGCTGTACTCTAAACAGCCTTTCGTTTTCAAGACACGGAAGACTACCTCTACTGCTTTCTCCTTCATGTTCGCGATAACGTCAGTTCAAGATCTTGCACACCGTAACCTTCTCTGCTTCTGTCACCACCTAGCTGTCACATCCCAGCGAGAAAATAGCATTTCTATTTCTCAGGCTGTGGGTTGAGCTGCAAGAGAATAAGAACACGTTCCACAAGAGGGTGAGGGCGTTAACTCATTGTCAAGGCGTTCAGATAAGTTTCAGTTAAGTACCACATCCCATTCTTAGCCGAGGGGAATGCCTAAAACAGACTCATAACCGAGTTGAACATGGTTGAATTAATTCCCATCATGCGCCTCCACCTCAACTTCGATCTTCAGTCCACCAAACAAAGCAGCTACTCCGACTACAGTCAATAGCGGCCTATGCTGCGGGCAGTATCTCCTCAGCAACTTCACACAGGCCTCCGCTGCTCTCTCTTCCATCTTCTCCCCCACCAGGTAAATGCGAACTGAATAGACGTTCTCCCATCCTTGCAATCCAGCTGCTTTCAACGCTTCTTCCACGTTCTCAAACGCTTTCTCTGCTTGCTCTACCAGGTCGGAAGAGCTCTCCCCGGAGGCTGACATGCCGACTTGCCCAGACAGCTTCACTATGCCTCCGGGGAGACGGACGGCGGCGGAGTAGTGGTGAAGAGAGCCTAGCTTTTCGCCAATGGAATGATTGAAATAAGAGAGCTGGGACATGGTCTCTTGTTTTCAAAGTGGTCGTGGGGATACTGGGGTAAAGCGGGGGTGAATGATGATGGCTTGATTTGCCCAATATTTCTGCTGCCGCGTCCAGTCAGAACGGCTTAAAGGCCCCCAAAGCACTCACATTTGATGATCTAGCAAGAGTGATGTTCTATCCCTCGTGTCAATACCATTTTTATATGGTCCTCTCTCTTTCCCGTCGTTCCCGACAGCTCTTGGTAGCCAAGATCTGGCGGAAAGAAATTGTTGGCATAACGAGTCAAAGACAGTTACCCTAACGCTAAGTTATTAAGTCTTCTAAACTACTCTATTATGAGGAGGAGAACACCGAGAGACCTCCCTTTATCCTCCAGTGAAGGCGGAAGATTTGATGAGCATGACCACCTGCCAGTGGTTACTGGTTACTAAGAAGGGGTCCCTTAATACTTGCCCACCGAGAATACCACCAGTCTACGTCCTCGCCTCAATACTCAATGATGTACTAAGTGTCTCGACCTAAACTTGGCTAGAGAAAAACGAAAGTGCATTAAGCCATTCGGTACCCAGTCCCAGTCAAGACCAGTCCAACATGAAGTAAAAAGAAGTCAAGAAAGACCAGAGAGGTCTTGATCTTCAACATAAAACGTTCAACGATGTGGCCACCAGCATGTAGTGGCAAGATTTAACCAGGCAATGATTACGACAAGATAGGAAGCGGAAGCGGAACGGAATGAAAAGGCCAGGTTGAGGAAGGTATCCACAACGAAATAATGATAGGGGCTCCCGATGGAAGCGAACTCCTAGTTCTGCACGAACGCGAATGTCTGGAGAGCTTCATCAGCGACAGAAGGGATGCGGGGAGAAGAAAAGACGTACGAGGACATCATCGCTCACCGATTGCTGGTAATGCTCTTCCGTCTGACCGATGTCCCCCGAGACGAAAACATGGTCTTGGAGGAGGAAGAATTGAAGTTTGGCTGTGCCACACACGGAGTGAGACGACTAGGTTAAGAGGGGGGAGGGGGGAAGGAAGACATACAAGATCCCCATGATCCCGTCAAAGCACCGTTTGACGCTTTGAGCGTCCACTACATATGGCTTGTTAATATTGCGCTTTGGAGGAAATGCTGAAGAAAAAACGTACACAAGACGATGTGCTCTCAGTATCTTTCTTCGTAGCCAAGTTACCCACGGCCGCAGGGGAGTCGGCTATTCAAGGTTGATTCAATAAAACAAGGAATACGAAGGAAAGAAAATTAGGAAACATACACTTCTTCGTAAAAGTGAGCGCTCCAATCTGAGCTGATCCCTTTCCGATATTATCCGACACTGTCTCGTCTCCCACGCTCGCGATGCCAAGCACAGGATAATTGGCAGCCTGGGCAGAATTCTACATACCCACACAAACCAGTAAGTCTCTATCTGAGCGCAGTGATGCAATGCAAGGGTGCAAGAAAGGGGATGGGAGAGGAGGAGGACCTCACCCAGATTCTCAGCTCATTATTCTCCGCCACATATCGCACCGTTAAAGCGCTTGCTGCCTTTGTCGTGAGGGAAACGACTCCGCTCCCTGTAGTAAAAGAGTTGGCGAGGTAGCCGACTGAATCTCCATCTGCACCGGTTAAGTATTCAGTCGGGGGAGGACGAGGTATCAACTGAGGGGAGCCGGGACATACTCTGGAAAACTTGAATCTTCCCTACGACGTCGCCTGGTGTTGCTCCATCCGTCGTAGAGTTCGATGACGATCCTGACAATAGATCTACGCCATCATCGACACATTAGCAGGTCAATCTAGGGAGGGAGATCGATTCCGTCGATCCTCTCGTCATTGGAAGGTTGCAGAACATTGGCGCATTTTGAAGCAGGGTGGAGAAGGCAAACGTACCATCTACCAGCCCCTTCTTCACCACTTGCAACCTTGCAGCGCGTGCTTTATGCGAGCTCTGGACGAATCTCCTCTCAACCAGGCTGGTAAGGGAGCCTGAGTTGGGACGTGCGACGGCCGAGGTGACCGAGGAGAGGATGAGGGGGAGGGACAGAAGCGCGGTGAAGAACTTCATGGTTGTCTGGAATGATACAGTAAAAGAGTGAAGCTGAAGCCGAAGGGCGTAGAAGTTGGGTATCTGTGAGATATAAACTTGCGTCTGAATTCCTTCGTCGTCCTGAGGTAGCCGCACCGCGGGAATGCGGATCTCGTGATTTTTTTCACCTTATTTTCGAAAACGAGCACTCTGGTGTCATATACATAATGTGCATAATACGTGATGCGATGCCAAGTTTTGCACGCTAAGTGGATGTCATCAATATTGCGAGATAATGGCATTCTTCACGGGCTACCGAATTTACATGGGTGACAAAGAACAGTGAAGACATACAAGCCGTCTATCTCGAATCACTTTCCCTGCTGCCTCTTCCGAGTATCACATCTAGGAGCGGAACTCATCCTTGATATCGTATGTCTCAGTCTTCTCGCACAAGCTGAACAAATCTCGCCCACGTTTGAGAGACCGAGCACTTGTTCTTTCCCCTGATGATCCATTGTCACCTGTCAAATTTAGCTTTATTGTAGACCAGAGAGAATCACTTACAAAACACACTGAAATATTCACGTAAATGGTTGGTGCACTTATTGGAAACCGCACCGATTTCTGATTTTGTTGGGGTATATGCATATACCTCGATGGCACCAGAAAGTGCACGAGACCAGGAGAATTCGTATGCAGTCTGCCTCAGTATTGTAATACCTTCCATATTGAAGTACCTTCGTTGTGACCCTCGGTTAAAGATACGGCATCAATGACGCAAAAATGAGCATAAACGCTTCATGAGTGGTTGCATAGCAATTCATAATTTCTTTCTGATATCCCATCCCTACCAACAGAAAATGCCAACAGACGAAAAAATAGGTAATAAATATAACCCCGCAAGTAGTACCTTCAGACCACAACCTGATCTTCAAGTGTGGAAGGGGGTCCCTTCATCTCAAGATTGATCTCCCAAAAGCGCGTTAAGCAGAACCTCTACATTAGATGCCATAATGATACATGTGTTGAACATGAATCGGCGGAGGACTCCTAGGCGTAGGCTTTTGGGATAAAACGAAAGAATAAAAAAATTTCAAACAACCCTCCCAACCAATCCCAACCGAAGCCGGGAAAGGAAACGAGCTCGCTCACGGAGACAACACGAAGTAATCCGTTTGAAAGAAGCCCCCATAGTGTTTGTCAAAATAGAGCTACATTGATAAAGTCGAGCCTAGTATCAGCACTGTTGTATTGGGAAGGAGCTCCTTCCTCCAACTTCCTATTTACTCGTCGCAAAAATTTCGTGTCGATGCTTTTATAAGGGGTACTGCCGCTGTACGCATTGTACTTGCGCATTCCACGGAACATGCCGCTTTTACATCAGCCACTTATATTATATTTCTTCAGCAATCCCATATTTCATAGTTTCATAGGTCCAGTGTTTACGTTGCAGCACAACCACGCGACATGCCGGCCTCAGAATACTACTCACCGCGCACCAGACGTCCTACCGCCAAGTCCAAGGTCAACGCTAAACGCGTTCCATCAGACGAAGAGTCGTCACACTCTGAGGGCGATCATTCCGAGTTCTCTGCCCATTCCGATGAAGAAGAAGATAAGGAGAGCGTGGCAAGTGAAGACATAGACGCGAGTTCGGATGGAGGAAAAGGAAAGAATAAGAAGCGAAAGAGAGCTACGGCAAGGGATGACGGGAGTGCGAAGAAGAAGCTAAAGGGTAACGGAAACGGGAGGTCTACTCCTACAGGGAAGGGGACGAAAGTCATTAAGGAGGTGAAACAGGTTGAAGCTCCTCGAAAGCAAGGTGGGTGTAATACCTTTCCCAATAAGGACATTTGGGAATTCCTCGTCTTGTGTCTTCAGCACCACCTGGACAAATTGCCCGAACCACCATGGACTTTCTCTCAGCGCTCTGCGACCCTTCAAAGAATGACCGCGAATGGTTTGCGATTCACGAACCCTTGTATAAGCACGCGCTCGCAAACTGGCATGCGTTTGTCGATGCTCTTCAGCCTCTGTTGGTCGAAGCCGACCCAACAATCCCGATCCTTCCCAGCAAGGATTTGGTGCATAGGATCTATAGAGATGTTAGGTTCTCCAATGACAAAACACCGTATAAGAAGAATATGTCAGCTGCGTTCTCGAGGGCGGGAAGAACAGGAGCATTCGCATCGTAAGCTTCTCTGCTTTTCGTTTGTTTCAGAAGGTGCTATTGGCAATATCACGCCAAGTATCTAAGTCGCGTACACAGCGATGTCATTCGGTATATTGTTAGGGCTTGTTAGCTAGTCTATAGGTTTCATCATAGCTTGCATATTGTGTTCAACCAAACAGAATACTAATCCTCTTTCCTGTCATAGATATTACCTGCACATCCGTATGCGTTCCTTTTCTGCCATCACCGACTTCTAATTTTGCTTCCCAACCCAACAGAACCTGGCGACGGCTCTCTCCTTGCGTGTGGTCGATGGTCCCCACCCTCTTCTGAGCTTATCACGCTACGTCACTCCTTCCTCGACCCCGTTAAGAACAAGAAGTTCCGTCGAATAATCAATGAAGAAAAATTTGTCAAGTTCTTCGGGCCGGCGAAAGCAGGACGGAAGGGGAAAGGGAAGAGATGCAATGTTTTTGGGCACGAGGATTATTTGAAGAAGGCACCTAAAATGCAGGGAGTCACGAAGGATCATAAGGATATTGATTTGTTGAGATTGAAGACGGTGGGAGTGAGCATGACGTGCGTTCCATCCTTTCACGCCCGCTATGTGCCGTCCCATCAATGAGCAATGGATTCACGTCTGAGTGTAGGTTCAAAGATGAAGAAGTCTTGTCACCGGAGTTTAAGTACATTCTTTTCGAGGTATTCAAGGCACGTTCCCTCTTTAGCCATTGGTTGAAATTTTGTACCTTGAACTGAAGGACGAGCAGGTCATGTCCCCCTTTGTCCGCTACCTTAACGTGCTCCTCCGTCCGCGTTCGAGGGATTCCTCTGATGATGACGAGGATGATGACGACGAGGACGAGGAAGCTAACGATGAACAACCACAACAGGAGGAGGAGGAGGAAGCCGAGGAGGATGACAACGTAGTGTGAGGCAATCCCATAGGGAACGATCGTGAAGTTTGGCTTGTGTAATGTAACTTATTCTTTGATGTATGCATATTCATCTCCCTTCCGTTCAGCATCGAACCTCAACCTGTCAATGCACCACATTGTCCAGACTTATGAAGGAACCCAAATAGATTAGGCTGTCTTTCTCTAATTGTACACCTGATACAAGCCCGTAGACGAGAACTTGCTGCCTTGACGAATAACCTTGTCGATGGCATCCAAGAAGTCCTTCTCAGAGCAAACCTTCCTCCTTGCACGGATGGCGAACATCCCAGCCTCGGTGCACACGCTCTTCAGCTCCGCTCC
>MU271770.1:0-25475 GCA_021432655.1 Atractiella rhizophila
TCGGCACCCGAGCCACATTGCAACGAAACCAACACCCAAGACAGTCATCTCACGAGGTGGCGCCCGAGCCGCTTTGCAACAAAACCAACACCACAACTCGCCGGACAGCAGTCGCGAGGCGGCACCCAAGCCACTTTTCAGCGAAACCCACACCAACACATCCATCCGACAACACTCGCGAAACAACATGCGAACCAACACCCACACGACATCCCACAGCACTCGCGAGGCGACACGTGAACCAGTGTCTGAAAAGGAATGTGTGGACAAAATACCCAGCTCTCATACCTCAAAAATTGCAATTGCTCATTACTTCGCCCCATGCAATTTTAGATGTAAGTAGCATGAATAGGAGGTCAGAGATGTAATTTCAACGATGTTAATGTGTATTGACAATGAGTGAATATTAAAAAGTGTCTCGCGAGTTACCTGCTGTTTCGCGAGTTACCTGCTGTTTCGCGAGTTACCTGCTGTTTCGCGAGTTACCTGCTGTGCTGTCTCGCGAGTTTGCTGCTGTCTCGCGAGTTTGCAACTTAGTGTTTGGGTTCACCTGGCCAGTTTACTATCTCGCAAGTTGGCCATCAAGTGAGTTTGCTCTCTCACGTTTGCAGTCTGGCGAGTTTGCAGTCTGGCGAGTTTGCATTCTTGCAAGCTCACATTCTCGCTAGTTGGCCGTCTCGCGGGTTTGCCGTCTTGCGAGCTGGCCGTCTCGCGAGTTTGCAACCTAGCGTTTTGGCTCACCTCGCTAGTTTGCTATCTCGCGAGTTGGCCGTCTCCCGAGTTTGCTCTCTCGCGTTTGCAGTTTCTCGAGTTTGCATGCTCGCCAGTTGGCCATCTCGCGAGTTTGCTCTCTCGCATTTGTGGTCTCGCGAGTTTGCATTCTCGCTAGTTTTCTCCCTCGCGTTTGCTGTCTCGCGAGTTTGCATTCTCGCTACTTTCCTGTCTCGCTAGTTTGCTGTCTCGCGAGTTTGCATTCTCGCTAGTTTGCATTCTCGCGTTGGCAGTCTCGCGAGTGGGCATACTCGCGAGTGGGCATGTGGGCATGCTCGCGAGTTTGCATTCTCGCGAGTTTCGAGTTTGTTGCAGTCTCGCGTTTGCAGTCTCACGAGTTTGCATTCTCGCTAGTTTGCTCTCTCGCATTGGCAGTCTCGCGAGTGGGCATGCTCGCGAGTTGGCCATCTTGCGAGTTTGCTCTCTCGCGTATTCTTGCTAGTTGGCCGTCTCCCTGGTTTGCTGTCTTGTGAGTTGGACGTCTCGCGAGTGCTCTTCGCTAGTTTGCTGTCTCACGAGTTTGTTGCTCTCTTGCGAGTTAGCAACCTAGCGTTTCGCCTCGCTAGTTTGCTGTCTCGCGAGTTGGCCATCTCGTGAGTTGGCAGTCTCGCGAGTTAGCTGTCTCGCGAGTTTGTTGCCGTCTCGCGAGTTTGCAACCTAGCGTTTGGGTTCGCCTCGCTAGGTTGCTATCTCGCGAGTTGGCTGTCACCCATATCACATCCGACAGCACTCGCGAGTTGACATGCGAACCACTCTGCGAAGTGGCACCCGAGCCACTTTGCAACGAAAAAAGCATCCAAATAACTCAGCCCAACAGCACTTCCGAGATGACACACAAACCACTGCAATGAACCAACACCCGCTGAACTCATCCAGGACCACTCGGGAGGTGGCCCCAAATTACTTTGCAATGAACCAACAGCACTTACGAGGCAACATGCGAACGACTTTGCAATGAAACCAAAACCCATACAACTCCATCCGACAGCACTCACGAAGCGAGATGCAAACCTCTTTGCAACGAAACCAACACACATACAACTTCCTCCAACAGCACTTGCAGGTGGCATTGACATGTGAACCACATAGCATAGCTGCATCTCAACCACTTTGCAACGACGAAAAAAGCATCCAAATAACTCAGCCCAACAGCACTTCCGAGATGACACACAAACCACTGCAATGAACCAACACCCGCTGAACTCATCCAGGACCACTCGGGAGGTGGCCCCAAATTACTTTGCAATGAACCAACAGCACTTACGAGGCAACATGCGAACGACTTTGCAATGAAACCAAAACCCATACAACTCCATCCGACAGCACTCACGAAGCGAGATGCAAACCTCTTTGCAACGAAACCAACACACATACAACTTCCTCCAACAGCACTTGCAGGTGGCATTGACATGTGAACCACATAGCATAGCTGCATCTCAACCACTTTGCAACGGTACCAACACCCACTTCAACATAACTCCACTCGGCATCGCTTGCACGGTGAGAACCACTTCACAACGAAATCAGCATCCGGTGCACTTCAATGAGTGCGAATGCCATCTGACCTAACCTCTTCACCTTACCCAACTCACCTGGCCTCCTTCTCCTCGTTCCATTCACCTGCTTCGAGGTCACAAGGTGCAGGCACAAGTCATTTCAGCTCCCTACCCAGTCATTGCTATGGGAGAAAGAAGTGGACGCATAGGCTGCCTGGATCGATCCCAATAGCAAAATCTTGAGCATAGGATAACCTCTGAGGTCTAAGTCCCGCCACAAGTACCATCTAAGCCTGCGGATGTGCTGAGTATCCTGAAGCCTTTAGTTATTCATGCAAACTGCCTGTGCTGCCTCTGAACAGTGCCTGCCCACTTCTGACACCCAAACCCCTCTTGAGAACTTGACCTTCCTTTTACCATGGGAGAAAGAAGTGGACGCTTAGGTCGCCTTGATCGATCCCACAGCAAATCTCAGGAACAAGTACACTTTCAGGTTTTGGGTCTCCTAAGCGCACACTTCGCTTTCTGCCAGTAAGATATATACAAAGTGCCACAAGATGCTCCTCCGAAGACCAAGAACCCACCTTCAAAACCCAAATCATTTTGAGCGCCCGACCTTTGGCTCACCTTGGGAGAAAGAAGTGGACGCATAGGTCGCCTTGATCAATCCCACAGCAAACCTCAGGAACAAGTGCACAGTCCAGCTTCGGGTCTCTCCAGCAAGCACCTTGCCTTCTGCGAGCAAATGTGCAAGGTGCTCCAGCTGCCCCAAAGAGTAAGTGCCCACCTCAATGACCCGAACCCCTTTTCAGCGCCAGCCTTTGGTTTGCCATGGGAGAAAGAAGTGGACGCATAGGTCGCCTTGATCGATCCCACAGCAAACCGCAGGACCGAGTGCTGTTTGAGGATTCAGATCCTCCAAGTGAGCACTTTACCTTCGGCCAGCAAGAGCAACGAAAACACAGCAGGGGACAAATTCGGACAAACACTTACCGGTGCATTTCTTGGGGGATCCTGAGAGGAGTCAGCCTTATAAGGACTTTCTGAGAGCCCCTTCGGGGAAGTAGAGCCTCAGGGGCTTGGGATCACTTTGGGGGGCTCTGGTTCAGGTTCACTCTTGCGAAGCCTAGCTCGCTTCAGCAAAGGTATGTTCGTTGCCATGAAGTCAAGTTCACTCCAACAAAGACAGGCTCGCTGGGACTAAGTCAGTTCGCTCTCGCGACCTCCTGTCACTTCAATGAAGCCAGGGCTACTCAAGCGACGCAAGACTACTTCCTGTTCGCTTCAGCAAAGGCAGACTCGCTGGGGCAAAGTCAGTTGACTCCAACAAAGTCTGGCTTGCCTGGGCAAAGAGCAGTTCGCTGGAGTGAAGCAAGCCAGACTTGCTCGGGTGAAGTGCGTTCGCTCCAGCAAGGCCAGGCTCACTCCTGCGAAGTAAGACTCACTCGGGCGAACTGCAGTTTGCTGGAGCAAAGTCAGACTTGCTTTGGCAAAGCCAGTTCGCTTCAATGAAGTGCAGTTCGCTCTAGCGAAGCCAGGCTTGCTGGGGCGAAATCAGTTCGCTCCTGCGAAGCCCAGCTCGCTCGGTGCAGTTCGCTCCTATGAAGCCCAGCTCGCTCGGGCGAAGTGCAGTTCGCTCTAGCGAAGGCAGGCTCGCTAGGACGAAGTCAGTATGCTCCTGCGAAGCCTGGCTCGCTCTAGCGAAGTGCAGTTCCCTCTAGCGAAGCCAGGCTCGCTGGGACGAAATCAGTTCGCTCCAGCGAAGTCAGGCTCGCTCCAGGGAAGTGCACTTCGCTCTAGCGAAGGCAGGCTCGCTAGGACGAAGTTCAGTATGCTCCTGCGAAGCCCAGCTCGCTCGGTGCAGTTCGCTCCTACGAAGCCCAGCTCGCTTGGGCGAAGCCAGTTCGCTTCAGTGAAGTCTGGCTCGCTCCGGCAAAGTGCAGTTTGCTCCTGCGAAGCCTGGCTCGTTCCAGCGAAGTGCAGTTCGCTCCAGTGCACCTTGGCTTGCTCAGGTGAAGTGTAGTTCGCTGGGTTGCGGCCAGACTTGCTTGGGTGAAATCACTTCGCTCCTGCAAAGCCTGGCTCGCTCTGGTAACCTCCTGTTCACTGCAGCAAAACTGGGAGTGCAGATGCAAAGCCAGTCTCACTCTCACAACGTCGTGCTTCCTTCAGCGAAACCAGGAGTGCTGAAGCGAAGACGGTCTCGCTCCGCCAAAGTCCTGTTGGCATTTGTGAAACCAGGACTGCTGCAAACTTGCATTTGGATTCACGTCACAAGTTTGCTCTCTCACGAGTCTCGCGAGTTTGCTATCTCGCGAGTTTGTCACAGTCTCGCGAGTTTGCATTCTCTCTAGTTTGCTCTCTTGTCTCGCGAGTTTGTTGCTGTCTCACGAGTTTGCAACCTAGCGTTTGGGTTCACCTCACTACTTTGCTGGCTCCCGAGTTGGCCGTCTCGCGAGTTTGCTCTCTCGTGAGTTTGTTGTCCCGCGAGTTTGCTCTCTCGCGCATCTGCTCCCTCGCAACTACAGGGGCATTTCGCACGTTGCAACCCTGCAACCCATCGCTGAACCAAACTTCACCTTTCGCGACTGGAAGGCACTTCGCACGTTGCAGCCAGCCAGCGACCCGAAGTGCCAACTTCGCGACTGGTAGCGAACTGGGCCCCCTCGCAATGAACCTCGCATGTTTGAGCGGGTTCGCTTCGGGGCTGATCCCACCTTGCGAACCATTTTGGCTGTCGCGTCCGAGCTGACGGGACTCAACGGTGCGTTCCGTCCCGTCAGGTTAGTTCCGTCAGTCAGAGCCTCGCAACTAGGCTGACGGGACTCACCCTGGCCCTGGCCCTAACTCCGTTCCCCAGCCAAATTTGACTGACGGAACAGTTCCGTCACGAAGGAATAGTAGTAGTGGCTTTTGCGAGGCCAATGCAGTGAATACAGCGTTGAGCAGGGAGGTGTGACGGCAGATGACCCCATGACAGCTCATTGACATTTTCCTCGAGCCGACCGACCATCTCTGCGCACAGCTGGTGATTCCCAACAAGTTTATTAACGATTAACCCAAGCAGTCTTCTTTGAGATAGTGTCCGTCGTAATCCGCTGGCTTAACCTTCGCATGGCAGATTTGGCAACTCTGGTCACCCCGCGACAAGATCGCACTTACCTTGACTAGTTCTACTCTTGAACTGTTACCACTTATACCTTTTTCCCTAGTACAACTCAGCATTTCACTGCCCTTTCCAATGTCAGACCAGCTCCAGTTCTCACCAAGCTTCCCTTGGTATATTCAGGCAATCCAGGGTTGACAGCGTTCGGTGCCTTCTCATACGCCTTGTACTCCATATCCACAGTCTTGACCCAAAGAGTTTGTTGGTCCCTCATGACCTGATTACTGGCCACTACGACTTTGAGAAGTGTGAGGGCTTGGTTGGAGTCCAATGCGAGGTTAACTTGTTGATTTAACATTTTGAAGAAGATGACGGAGCCAGTCAAAGAGTATTTGCTGTCGGCATCTTTGCTGGGCTCAGCTTCTCGATCTGTAAAGCTTTGGTTTCAGTCTTCATCAAGTTATTGTTCCATTCAGTCATCTTCTTGACAATCACATTGAGATCTCATGGATGACTATCTCAATGTGATCAGTGTGATCAGTTTTCAGTGCAATCAGTTTTCTCCGCCCGGAGCGGCATCGGAGCGGCGCTTTTGGATCAGTTTAAAGTTACCGTGATCAGTTTTCGAAACTGATCAGGTAGCCGGTAACCGACTCATGCCGTTAACAGTTTCTTGGAACGAACGAACGACGAGGTTGAGCACCACTGAAATAGGGATAGGGAATAAGGAGAGTATTTTGAGTACGGGGAGATATTGATTTGAGTGATTTCATGTTGGAGAACGTTTTCGCTTAGGCAGAGCTGAGGTATTTGTTCCCGATTCTGGTGGATACGGGTGTAAGGCTTCTCTTCTGTTCCTTTCTTCGCTCTACGATGGGAGAAAGTTTGAAGATTTCAACTCGAAATGTGGACTCTTGCCTCCTATGCTTTTGCATTAACGCACCCAATCCGGAGATCAAAGACAATCCAGATTCGATTGATTGACGAACCGCCGAATACCAATTCGAAATAACTCGAAATCACCACTGATCAAGTTACCAATGAAACTGAGCTTCTGGGCTATCACAATGTCTTGATGGATTGTTAATGGTGTCGACTTGAAGTCCCTCCTCTAACTATCTCAAGTCGTCGAAACACATCGGGTTGAGAATGGAGGAGCGAGAGTGATGGATCTACTACCGAGTGATAAGAGGGGAAGGAGAAAGTTCGAAAGCAAGAGTGGGAGAGGGCAGCGAGAGGGGTCAGCACTTGTCAAGAATCGGGTCTTGCTTTCCTCTCGACTTTCGGGGAGATGAAAGGACATGATTGATCTTAGAGAGGTGCGAGTCCCAGTGGAGGAGGATGTTGAAGAGCGACCTTCGGGACTGCTGCCCTTCGGCCAGGTGTTCGGGTCGAGCCTCGCTGTAGGAGACCTGGGCGAGGGTGGGCACGGGGGGTTCCGTCCGTGCTTGCTGCTGGCTCGTTTCGGGCGGCTGGACGTGAGCGATGATCTTTTGGTTTCCTTTGGAGCCGAGGTGATGGTGGTAGACGAGTTGGACGTGGCAGCGGTGGGCGGACGTCGACCTCGGCTCGTCCACGTCTCGGTGGTGCGCCTGGCGGTGGTCTCGGACGGCGGAGTGGGAGAGGAAGAGTTGGAGGCAATCGCCGTGGTGGCAGTGGTAGCCGTGTTGGACGGGTAGCGACGGGAGCGGCTCGGGTGGTGCCGGTTGGAGGGTGCCTGGGTCACGGTCAGTGGACCCGAAGCGGAGGGTCTCTCGCCCCTACCTGTCAGATACCTCTCGGGGGGTTCGATGGGCTCCGGGAGACGGCGGATGGCTCGGGCGATGTGCTTCTTCGTGTGACCCGCCAGTTTGTGGCTTTTCTGGGTGAAGTGTTTCTCTTTCGCCTCGGGGTGGACGTAGACCTGGTGGTTGCGGCAGTAGAGGTAGCCCGGCGGGAGGACGAAAGCGCCCAGATCGCTCGGGGACAGTTCTGTGGTCTCGTGAGGGGGATGACCTGCTCTGGGATGCTTACTTACCTGAACTGCTGGAGGACATGTTCTGCTGAGAGCTGGAGGGGGATGATGCCTGAGTAGATGGTGGTTGATGGATTATTTCCCTGATTAGCTTCAGCGCATGGTCGGCTTTACATTTGGGCGCCGCATGCGCCGGTGCACCAGGATGTCCCCACAAAGCGGGGCTCCAAAAGGCTCTACTTTGATCCAAGGCCTTCATAGGTTCATGTTTTAGGGTAAGGTTCGCATCTGGGAGGCCAAAGTCACGCATGGGCCTCATGTTGGCCTCGCTGGGTTCTGGTATGTATTTGAGGACCTAGCCCCCTAAGGGGCCACGAAGTGCAGACCCGAAGTGGTCCTCATCAGCTCACACGAAGCGAAATTTTGGAGGGGTGGCGAACTTGACATGTTTTAGCTAGTTCCTGCACAAAAGTGATTATCTTGCAAAACAGGTGAATTTTGCACGTTGCAGACCCATAATAGCTACTTCGCGACCGGGGGTAGGTCACAGCCAGTCGCTGACCCGAAGTGGTTATAACCCACCTGGAGGGCACTTCGCAGTTGTGGCCCATTGAAGATCCAAAATGTAAATTTCGTGGCTGCAGTTGAACTTCGCAGGTTGCGGCCTGTTGCTGATCTGAAATTGCTAATTCGCTACTGGAGGTGCACTTCGCAGGTTGCAGCCAGCGGGCCGCCCTAAGTGGCCATTTCGCGACTGTAGGGTTTACTGTCCCACGAGTGTGCTCTCTCGCGTTTGCAGTCTCGCAAGTTTGCAGTCTGGCGAGTTTGCATTCTTGCAAGCTCGCATTCTCGCTAGTTGGCCGTCTCGCGGATAGGCCGTCTCGCGAGTTTGCTCTCTCGCGAGTTTGTTGTCCCGTGAGTTTGCTCTCTCGCACATCTGCTCCCTCGCAGCTACAGGGGCACTTCACACGTTGCAACCCATCGCTGAACCAGACTTGACCTTTCGCGACTGGAAGGCACTTCGTACGTTGCAGCCAGTCAGCGGCCCGAAGTGCCCACGTCGCGACTGGGAGCGAACTGGGCCCCCTTGCTATGAACCTTGCATGTTTGAACGAGTTCGCTTCGGGGCTGATCCCACCTCGCGAGACAATTTGGCCGTCGCGTCCGAGCTGACGGGACTCAACGGTGCGTTCCGTCCCGTCAGGTTAGTTCCGTCAGTGAGAGCCTCGCAACTGGGCTGACGGGACTCACCCTGGCCCTGACCCTAACTCCGTTCCCCAGCCAAATTTGACTGACGACGGAGCGGCGCTTTTGGATCAGTTTAAAGTTACCGTGATCAGTTTTCGAAACTGATCAGGTAGCCGGTAACCGACTCATGCCGTTAACAGTTTCTTGGAACGAACGAACGACGAGGTTGAGCACCACTGAAATAGGGATAGGGAATAAGGAGAGTATTTTGAGTACGGGGAGATATTGATTTGAGTGATTTCGTGTTGGAGAACGTTTTCGCTTAGGCAGAGCTGAGGTATTTGTTCCCGATTCTGGTGGATACGGGTGTAAGGCTTCTCTTCTGTTCCTTTCTTCGCTCTACGATGGGAGAAAGTTTGAAGATTTCAACTCGAAATGTGGACTCTTGCCTCCTATGCTTTTGCATTAACGCACCCAATCCGGAGATCAAAGACAATCCAGATTCGATTGATTGACGAACCGCCGAATACCAATTCGAAATAACTCGAAATCACCACTGATCAAGTTACCAATGAAACTGAGCTTCTGGGCTATCACAATGTCTTGATGGATTGTTAATGGTGTCGACTTGAAGTCCCTCCTCTAACTATCTCAAGTCGTCGAAACACATCGGGTTGAGAATGGAGGAGCGAGAGTGATGGATCTACTACCGAGTGATAAGAGGGGAAGGAGAAAGTTCGAAAGCAAGAGTGGGAGAGGGCAGCGAGAGGGGTCAGCACTTGTCAAGAATCGGGTCTTGCTTTCCTCTCGACTTTCGGGGAGATGAAAGGACATGATTGATCTTCTGGCTGTTAATCCTTTCTCGTTCCCTGGAGGCGTTCTTGCGCTTGTCTTTGCTTCGAGAGGGACACCACAGACTATCAAAACTGATGGGTATTGAGTCCCTCCATCCCTGAGACGGAAAGAATGATTCGTTGAAATTCCAGGAAGGAGATGCGCTCTTCATCTTCTTGACGATGAATCCTCGGTATGTGGAGGGATGAGAACGCAGTGGAGGGATGCCCCTGTAGCAATTATCGTTTGTCTCCCAGTGTTTCTACAAAGAGGAAAGGTCCCTCCTCCCTCTTTGGAAAATTGGGGAGTGAGCAGAATTGATATGCCCCCAAAGAAACTAACATCACTTACCTCCTGACATATTGGTGGAGAGGAAAGCGCATCTGGTCGTCTTCTGCATGGATGATTCTTTCTCGCTCCTTAAAGCAGCAATCTGGGAATGTGTGGTCGAGGAGCATCAGAGCTTCCTTGACAGCATGTCCCCTTTCGGATTGTATTGTGCTTCCTCCATTATATTTACCAGCATCTAAATATCCATTCCACGCACTCTCCAAAACAACATTCATACTGAACCACTTCTTCGGATAGATTTCAACTACCCCTCATCGACTCCACCCAATCACCACCCTCACTTCGCGCATATCGACAATCTCCATCATCCCATCATCACCACTATGTCCTCAGTTTTCTTTCGACAGGGGGACAATGAAGGAGCGCTGGCGGCATTGGAGGAGGCTAGGAGGAACTTCGTGGCGATAGGAGATCCTCTGGGAGAGGCGAACTGCATCCAATCGAAAGGGGACATCCTCTTTCAACAGGGGGAGAACGAGGGAGCGCTGGAAGCATTGGAGGAGGCGAGGAGGAAGTTCGTGGCAATAGGAGAACCTGTGGGGGAAGCGAACTGCATCCAATCGAAAGGGGACATTCTTTATCGACAGGGGGACAACGAGGGAGCGGTGGCGGCATTCGAGGAAGCGAGGAAGAAGTTCGTGGCGATGGGAGATCCTCAGGGAGAGGCGAACTGCGTCTTATCGAAAGGGGACATCCTCTTTCTACAGGGGGACAACGAGGCAGCGCGGGCGGTATTCGAGGAGGCGAGGAAGAAGTTCGTGGCAATAGGAGATCCTCTGGGAGAGGCGAACTGCGTCAAATCGAAAGGGGACATAAACCCTAACCCTAACCCTAACCCTAACCCTAACCCTAACCCTAACCCTAACCCTAACCCTAACCCTAACCCTAACCCTAACCCTAACCCTAACCCCAATGACGAGTTGGATCACTTGTCCTCACCACGTACAAACTGGCAGGGAAGGCGGCAGCAGGGGTAATGTGACCAAGGTGGTGGGCAGATAATAGCGGAAACGCGAACGAGACGGTGGAAGCGGAGGCAACACAGAATGCGGTACGACGAAGGAGGCACCACACTTAGTCGGAAGGGGACAGGGGGAAAGCAGAAATTATAAGAATGAAGAAAAACAAGTCGGAGCGTGCCTCGAGCTTCAGCTCATTCGCGAGCTAAATTGTCTAGTACACGTATGTGTGGCAGCCGTGCCTGTACGCATCGAAAGCCATCCATTAGAGCAAGGAAAGAAAATGTACATTCTTCTGTAACGAACACTGGACAGGCTCCTAAGCTCCTTGCTTCTGTGCAACCCCGCAATCACCCTGAACATCCACAACACACCAGACGGGAAATTCAAGGTTACCAACATGCTTGACGGCATATGGAACAGAGAGGGGATAAGCAGATGTAGCGGGGAAGGGTGACTTACTGGCCTGCTGGAACTCCTGTAACCTCGTAATCCTCACCTGTCACTCTCCTCTCCATCCTACACCCTTTCCCTCTCTTCTTCCGCCACAAGCATCCTCCTCTCAATAACCTCCTTGCTCACCCGTGCGCATCTTGTTCCGAGACTCCTCCAACTCCTCCTTCAACTGACAACCATTCCGGAAGCATTCCAGAAGTTCGACTTGGATTGGGAGGTGAAGAGCGGAGAGCGGAGAAGCATGAAATTGGAAGGACAGATGGAGCTTGGAGGTGACCGTGATGGGGTTCTCGCTGTGGAATGTCGACATGTTGCTGTCGTCGTCCACACTTTCGAGTTGTAGGTAAGATGGGAGGAAGTCCGCTCGGCGGCTAGTTAGCGCTAGTTGATGTGGTAAATGTGAAACATCGCGGAAGTCCACAATCCACCTTCGCTGAGACCTTTAAAAGTGCCACAGAGAGCTCACAAGCCATCGCAACACCAGGGAGGGAAACAGCATCACTTTGACAGCAATTGCCGCAGGTAAGACGTTCGGCTCCGCTAAGCCCGGCCAAAGGCCGGACGCCCGACAGGTGACCGGAACTTGTTTCTAAGTGGCCAAAGTGGTGGCCGTGACAGCGTGGTCGCGGAGGTAATTCAAGTGCCGGTCGCGGAGCTTACCTCCGCGACCCGGAAATCCTGTCCGCGGAGGTAATTTTGCCCGTCGTGCAAGCTCTCAACAGTCGGAACAGCTCCTTTCCGCAACGCCGCTGAAGTTTACTACTGACGCGAGCGCACGCTACTCGTCTTCATCTTCGGCCCAACAGAGGCCCGCCTATGTTCGTGCTGAGTTGGATATGGCTGGGAAATTCAGGGAGGTTCCTGTGGAGGAAATTTTGAACATGCTACCGAAACGGCGTTTCAAGCGCGAGAGGCTTAACATTCCGAAAGCTATAACTGGCGACCAGGAGAAGGCCCAATACGGTCCCCTCGTGAGTCCTCGCGAATTTGTAGAAGGAGGCCGACGTTGAGAATGAGAGCAGGTAGACGGTCTTCAATCTTTCCTAGCGCCAGGCTGGGAGCTTGTGAATACGTCGGTCAATGCCGACCACAAGATAGAGAAGATTTACCAGCAGACGGCAGTCAAGCCTGATCTTTCTCTCTATGCTGAGACAGGCTTTACTGCCTGTAATATGAAGAAGCTAGAACTTTTCGGAGAGGTGAAGCCAGGTTCCGCCAGCCCACCTTTTGACTCAAGAGATAGTCATAAATTCGAAACCCAGACGGATGATGCGAAGGATACTCGAGGGCAGGTGACTCTCTACCACACTGCTGTTCAAGTCATGCAACCACGAACTCGCGTCTTTTCGTTCTACGTTCAGTCCACCTCGGCTCGTCTACTATGTCATTCACGAGCTGGAACTGAAGTATCGCATGCCTTTGACATCAATGGCCCGGAAAATTACCTTGGCGAATTTCTCTGGCGCTTCAGCCACGCCCCAAAGTCTAACAGGGGACACGACACCTCGGTTCAGCCTGTAAAGCGAAAGACGGCTGCTGCGACCGCGAGGAAAGCTCTGGGATTAGAGGAGGAGGCTGATCTCTTTCAGGTCATTGTGGATACCGAAAAATTTATCTTTGCACAGCCTTTCACAAGTAGTCATCGTTGGCCCGTCGGTCGCGGTACTCGTTGCTATCATGCTTACTGGGTCGAAGAGAAGAAGGTCGTTCTCCTAAAGGACACTTGGAGGAAGGAGGAATATGGGAAGGAGGGGGATGTCTATGAAATTTTGAGATTGAAACAAGTAAGGAACATTGCAACCGTCATCTGTCACGGGGACGTGGATGACCAGAATCGTTTCCAATTTGCGGAAGGGGAGGGTGGTCGAAAGCTGAGACACTATCGGATAGTATTAGAAGAGGTGGGAGAGCCCTTGAATCGGTTTAAGTCGACATGGGAATTGGTGAAAGTGATGTCTGATGCTTTCACTGGTATGTTTCTGGTTGCCGGATTATATAGACTAATGTTGATGAACTATAGCTCATCGCGACGCGTTCGAGAAAGCGGAGATTCTTCATCGAGACGTCTCCTTTGGAAACATACTCCTCATCCGGTCTGGCGACGAGGCTCGTGGACTGCTTATCGATTGGGAATTCTCAAAGGTCAAAGATCGCGTTGACGCACGGGCCCCGGAGAGAACTGTGCGTTCCTTTTAGCTGAGTGAGGACAAATGCTTACGATGGTTTAGGGCACATTCCAATTCCTGTCTCTCAGACTGCTGAAGGACCATCGTTCTACGCACCTTGCCAGCGACGACATCCAATCATTCCTTCACGTCCTCGTATGGGCAATCCTCCGGCACGTACCTACCGCTCTAACAAAGGGCGAACGTGCCAGTCGGCTCAAATCTTTTGATCCCAAGGATACCCTCATGGACACGTACACAGCCAAATTCGATACATTCAGAGGCGACTTATCGCGAACCCTACGTGTAACCACCGCACCATTCAGGGAGCTCCTATTCGCGTTGTTGTCGACTCTCAGTCACGCCATCAACCATGAACATTTTTTAAACGACAATCATATGCCAGAGCGGCAGGAGGAGAGGGACGCGTGGGAGATGATGACGACTCATGACTTTGTGGCTAATGCAATGGAAGAGTCGTTGAGAAACCTGGAGTGGAAGGAAATGGAGGACTCAGCAGTGAAGTATGTAGACGATTGAGAATGGTTTGCTTTGATCAAAGTTCAATGTTCAAAATGTAGATATTCGAGTGAGATGGTTTCTTATTAAAATTAGCATTAGATGACCATTTGGCGGTTCATGCATCATGCGTGTTCGAGCTGAGAATAAGGACCGCTCAGCACAATTCACATTTCGAAAGCTGATCTGAGCTGAAGCAACTCCTGGATCCTTGGATCCTGCTACCAACCTTGACCCACTCTGTACCGTCTACCGGATTGATGCACACATATGGCCCTTCACTAGGGTTATGAGCCTAACGGGGGTGGGAAGCTATAAAAGTGCATGTAAGTCGCCAGCATCACAACGAGTGGAAATTCATTATCTCCTATCAAAAAGTACAATCTGCTCGCCCACAGGCTGGTGGAACATGATAAGCAGTGATGACCTGAGAGATCCTGCACATAGGAACAGGCAAGGAGCTCATGGGGGCTTTTCCCCAAGATTGACAAGATGCCTACCATTATTATTATTACTTCGTGACGCTGTGTTTCCAGAAGTGAGGAACAAACGCCGGACAACCTGGTCTTTGAAAGAGTTCCGACGGTGGTGGAAGAAGTCCTCAACCGCCACCTTAGCATTTGCGTTAGCCTAAGCAGCGCTCAGTCCCTTAAGGCCTGAGCACACCTCTCCTTCACCAAAATCTTTGATTCTCCCTACCCACCAGAAAGAATGGCCGATCCTGGAACCCCTTGTCTTAGAGAAACGCGAACTGGCAGCCTTCAGCCCCCCTTGACCCGTTCCCGTACATCCAATTCCGTCAGCTCTGGGGTCAATGCCACCATCTTCTACTCCCTCCTCTCGAAAGCCCTCAACCTTCAAAACATCAACTTGAACCACAAGCCAATGGAGGAGGCATACAGCTCCAACTTAGCTGAATTCTTGATGAACTGGTCCTGGTTCATGCCGTCTTCAAAGTGGGTTCCCAGGAGCCTACCACCCATTGCCCGACCCACGTTCCAAACTCCTGCGGCCGTTTCCTCCCAGTCCACCTCGCTTCAACCTCCCCCACCGTTCCGAAATCCCCCAGCCGAGACAAGAAGCAACCCCCTGTTCATCATCAAAGGTGGCTCCCCCGAAGGTTCTGTCGTAACAGAAGGCCTCGAAGCAGAAAGGGTCCTCCTGGACAAGGGGAAGCGCCGTGAACAAGCGGCAGAGCCCGTCCCCCCATGTCGTAGGAACTCAGTCTCCCGCCTACCGGAAATGGAGGACTTGGAAGGGGGTGTTTCGTCGAGTAACCAGTTCGCGGAAGCATTAGTCGAAACCTTCTGTCACGACCTCTCTCAACCAATTCGAATCATGACTTCGGGAATGGAATGTGTCCCAAAGGTGGCTCTGGAACATCCTCTGGCTTGTGAAAGCAAGTTGCATGAAGGAAACAGACACAGTCTCCAGGAATAAGCGCCTTCGATTCCTGGGTTGAGGCTTGTCACCGGGCAGAAAGATGAGTAGGAGAGTTGCAGAGGGAAGTGGACAAGCTCAAGATGGAAAAAGATGACCTCGAGGAGGAGATGAGAGCAGTAACGGACGAAGGAAACAACCTGCATAACCAGCTCGTCAGCTTCAGGGTCCCTACCGATGGCCGTCCACCTCCGCACAATCGCCCTTTCCCCCCCTAACCCGCCCCCCTCCGATCGAATCCTCCGGTCTTGCTCCCCAACCCCAGCACCTCCATCAGAACTTTAAACCTCAATCTACCCATCCCCAGAAGCGACCATAGGAGGAAGATGGAGAGGCGGAGCTCATTCAGCTGGCCAAGGACAGGAGCGCAGTGTTAGGGCTGGTGTAGAGGGGGTCACTGCAGGGCAATTTTGTTGAAAACATCCCCAGTCGATAGGTTATCGACACTGGTGTAGAGGGGGTGTGGAAAGTGCAATTTCGCTCAAAAACAGTGAGAGCCTCGCAACTGGGCTGACGGGACTCACCCTGGCCCTGACCCTAACTCCGTTCCCCAGCCAAATTTGACTGACGGAACAGTTCCGTCACGAAGGAATAGTAGTAGGATTCAGCCTGGATCTCATTCCTGAAAGAGCCAGGGTTGAACCCTAAAGTACCCTTAGTAGTATTGTCTCAGTTTGGATATGTCTAGCAAACTGACTCCACAAGTCACCTCGCTTGTTTATTAGCGTCCGCGGGTATTTCTTCATCACTGAGAGTGATGTAGATTGTGGAGTGTTACATGTCACCTCGAACTTGGCATTGGAATCAGACTGTGCCTTTTCCACTAATCCTTCCCCTCCCTAGCCTACCAAACACCACCCTCCCTCCCATCCAGTGTGTACTCTCCTATCATCCTCCTTGCGGAGACGATTTCCTCCTCGCTCCACTCTCCAAAGAATAAACGAACCTCAAGACGTCTCCCCATTGGCACGGGTTTCATCTGCATACAAGCTCCTCTCACCTTCCAATCCCCGAAGAACCAGTGGATAAATTCTGGAAATTCGGGCGAAACCACTACGCAGTACTCGAGTGATATAAAACGTATCATCGTTACATTTTTTAGGGTGCTGAAGAACCAAGGGGAAACGAGGTTCGACGTTTCTTCGCCGCCGTCGAGGTCCATCTGGATGAGGTGTGTGAGGTGCGAAAAGTCTAGCGGAGTATGTAGGATGGAAGTGTTTCCATCAGTGGAGAAGGGGACAAGCTCGATTTTTAGCCTTTCCAGAAGAGGCGGCAGAGGGTATTCTGAGATGCAGGAAGGGAGGGGACATACGTTAGAGAGATGCAGGTAGCGGAGAGTTTGTGGGAGGATCAGTGATGGGAGAGGTGGGTACTTTTGAAGGATCAGGGTTTCAAGGCAAGAGGATAAGTGAAGACCTGCTGATACCGAAGAAACGGAGTCCTCTACATTGTAGGCTGCGAACTTTTTGATCCCGTCATGCATAAAGTTCTCGATCTCCTCCCTCCTCCACTTTCTTAAATCCACATCTGTAAAGGATATGTCATCCAGCCGTTTCAAGCCTTCGATCGCATTCAACACAATCCTTGCCTTCTCTTCATCCGAAAATGCATCCATTCGCACTTCCGTGACATTCGGCGAGCCCGTGATGACGTCGTTCACCATCTCAACACAGATATCGTCATCAAAAAGCAGCCTTTTCCACAGCCGTCCGGCACCAGGACTAAGCTTCAAGCGAGCGTACCCTTCGGTCGCACAAATAACTTCATCCCAGTAAGAAACTGAATGAACCTTCCAGAGTCGGCAGACAAAGGAGAGGGTGCGAGCGGAGGCAGTTCCAACAAAACCGAATATGAGAGTGAGGAGTTCAACAGGCAGGCATGAGATTGAAGGTGGAGTAGTGCCTGAAGGTGGGGAGACTGAGAGTTGTACAATGTTCACCTCGTAGTCTGGGCGGAATGGGAGATATGGCCTTTCATCAGGGATGAAGCGACCTTCCCCTGAAGAGTATACCGCTATGGGCGCAAAGATGGCACATCCTGGACGTAGAAGAAACGTGCGAGGATAACGATATCCAAATAATCGATCAAATGAGTTGACATCTCCTTGGAGATCTACTTTGAGATCATTTTCGGCAGCGGACGCAGTAAAGGTCACATGGACATATTCGGGATTGATGGTGATACAAAGATTGATTACACCTTCGACGTCGACAGCATTTTCAAAACAATCGAGTGATAGATTTGACAATTTCGAGGACATTTTGCTAGGCTTCCAATCTCTCGTCAATTGACGAGATAAGAGAACAGAGACCCGGAGGGTGCGAATGGATGGCGGTAAGTGAGAAAAGAAAGAGGGAAGAATAGAGACGTAGATCGATGTGTTGGCATATGGGAATGGGGTGACGAAATTGACCAGTGCTCTCAAGTTTGGTTCCTGAAACTCGTGGCATATGCTCGATGTTTGTTGCTCCGTCATCTCTTGAGAAGGCACAGCAGACTAGAACCCATAACCGACGTTAGATGAAAGAAAGTCAAAAGGAGATGAAATCATGCTCGAGTAGTCTCATCATCAGTTGGCGCTATCCTCCTAACCCTTCTCAGCCTGACACGATGGAAACTAAGGCACAGCAGACTAGAACCCATAACCGACGTTAGATGAAAAGAAAGTCAAAGGGAGATGAAATCATGCTCGAGTAGTCTCATCATCAGTCGGCGCAATCCTTCTCCTAACCTTCTCAGCCTGACACGATCGAAACTAAGCAAACCAAGATTGTCGAGAAAGTTGAACCAAGGCCCGTCAGACTACCGAGATGACCAGAAACGTTTCGTGGGAGAATCAAGGGAATGGCGAGATCGCTGGATCTTTTGGTTGCTGGGATAAACGTTCTATGCCTTTTATGATGCGGAAAACTCGGACGTCGAGGAGGACGACAAAGGTTGTCACAGTGCAGGCAAAGAATTAACAACCCTCTGTGAATGAATGAAGAAGCGCAAGCGGAGGATGTGGGGAACAGACGCGGATCTGGCTGTCTGCAGCTAGTTGGAATCAGTGAGTGATATTTCAAAGGAAGGGGTCCGTACCTACAGGGTTCCCACGCTCCAAAAAAAAAATAGCCACCTCGGTCAAAAATTGTTCGTGGAGGGCAGGAACGCGATGATGACAGCCGCTCCCGTTCCCCTGACAGATAGATGTGCCCCTTGCGGATGACAAAAGGGTCAGATGACGGAGTTGAGAGACTCAGAGTCGTTCGTCAGGCTAGAAATACGGAGGGAATGTCAATTTGGGCTTTGGTCTTGAGAGAAGTGTGTCCGCGAGATATTGGAACCTAAATCACTCACCCATGACATCCAGCAGAAGGCTCTCCGACTCCGCCCCCTTTCTCCCGTCCCGTTTCCCGTCAGCCGCTCTACCAATCGCCATTTCTCCAGTTGTATCTCCCATCGCTTCCGTCGTGCTCCGCCACTCACCGTCTTGCATTCGCGACCCAAGTATAAGCTGAGATGGAGACTCCAATTCGTCACTCTCCTTCCCACACTTCCCACTTCCCTCTCTTAAGCGGGTGAGCCAGAAGAGGGCAAATGGCACTCCTATTGCGGCCGCAGAGGGCGATAGAGAGGAAGAGGTCGTCGTTCGATCGAGCCTCTTCATTCTTTCTCGTTTCAGGCCAGGGAGCCACGTGGTCTTTCAAAGGGAACAAGGTATATCTTCTCCACTGACAGTGTGCGAGGCCATTGCAAAGTACTAAACGCAGCGTGGCAGGGGATTGCTGCGTTTTGATGGGATTTTCGGTGCATGGGACTGAGTTGTGTGTGCTTATGCATATCGATAAGTGAGTAACGCTTGAACCCTTCAGTGGTATCAGAAACCGTAAGACGTACCTCTGTTCGAATCGCCCTCGGATGGTCAGCTTGCCGAGAGTCTGAGTCCTGCAGCCATCATCAATCTCTACTTGTCTAACCAATGGAACGTGTACGACCCGTGGTTTCGTCTTTTGATACTCTCACGTCACCAGAGACGTAAAATTCTGCAGGAACGCTGCCTTGCTTAAATAAGGCGCTGGTCGTCCCCCTTTGGATAACTGGCACAGCTTTGACAACGCCACACGTCCTGCTTCGTGCTTTATATATAAGGATGTGGGAGTGCCCTCGTTTATGTTCGGGATTCGCTCTCGCTCGAGTAGGAAATAACATCTAAACATTTCATTTCTAGTACGTTTACGCCAACCCGTACGACCTCTTCTTTATCATTTACATGTCCCAAATTCAAGCTTTCTTTGTGTGAGGATTACGAGGTGGGAGCATCTGCGGAACGAACGGAATGACGGAACGGCGGATGGAGTGGATACGAGTGATGCGGGACATGAGGAATTGGCAAACGAAAAGGTAAGTTCCCTTGTAAGCAAAAAGAACGTAATTCTGTATAAAGCTAAGAGCACACTGGAACAGCCGAGGCAAAAGTGTGGCAACGCCACGAAAGAAAAGGAATGGAGGTTGGAAATAGAACCCTAACTATCACGCATTGTCCATCGCGACTTAATTACCAGCCCAAATACCCCAAGGTCCATTGGTCAGGGTACCATCCCATAGCAATCCTTGTCTCGTGTCTGCAGGTCTGTGAGGCCAGGCGTTGATCAATCCATCCAAAAGTTCCACATTCGAAAAATGAACCGTGGAATTAGCTCCTCCATTTTGGACTAGGAATCCGACGCCTTTGGAAGCGAGTAACCAAGGATAAGCACGCGTCGTAATTACTGTAACGTCGTTTGCATACACTTCCACGACGGAATTGTCGACGACGATGGTAAGATTGAGACTCTGTTGGACAGTCGTACCGCCCGAAGCGATATTCCAGAGTCGCAGCTTTCCGTACTCCGTCTCGTTTCCATCTGTTATCAACGAGTAATTTTATGAGCAACAAGAACGGTCATCGTGAAAAAAAATTGGATACGTACAACTTCTGACCAGAGTACTATGGCTTCTATTGATGACGAGCGTCTCGTTTTTTGGATCGTAATAAATATCCGTATATTCTTGATCACTGGCCAGTACCCTGAATCCAGCCTGAGCCAGGGAAGACGTATCGCCTTGGAACTGTAGAGTCGCATTGATCGCATAGTGCCGACCACTTGGTTGAGTTCGGAAGGGAACATAACCAGCCGTTCCAATAAGAGCGACAGCAGGTGGACGAGAGATTGTCGAGGAGGAACGATATGCCTGAATTGTCTCAGGAATGATACGTTGCCCCACCTATTAAGAAGAAAAATGAGAACGATATGACCACGATCATGCAATAGCGCACCGTGACCACAGAAGTAGTGCCATCCTTCTCATTCCAAACCTTCCAATTGCCGGGGCCATGCAAACCAGGAGTATTGGGGTCAACGTTATGTATCACTTTGAGGAAAAGGTCTCGGAAGAGAGTAAAGGCTCCTTGATATCCTCTCTGTGCGGTCAGAACCAGATCCTCGTCGTCCTCCTGTATACGATTCTTATGTCAGCAATTATCCCATAATTGAATAAACTGCCTACATAAGTCCATCCTACCAGTACGGAGCGGTTTCCAGACACGGGGAAGAAGATGGAGGCATATACTCGTCCCCAATCGACGACACCAACAGCATCTAGTGTTGAACTGATACCATCTCCTTCATTGTGAAATGTAGCAGCGGCCCCTCAAGAGAAGCTTCAGATAGCACGAGCAACGCTAAACAGGTACTCACAAAGTGGCCAATGATTCTCGTGGCTTCCATTCCTTCCTTGCTCTGTGCCCATTCCAATAATATTCAACGCCCTAGAGTCACTCCCATCGTCATACGCCATCCCATTTTCATTCAAACGCGTGATGCCACTCGTCTCGAAATTGATCCCAAAGTTCCCACTCCATTCGGAAAAGCTGGAGAGACCGGGTTGAGATACAATGGGTCCAAGATACTTCCAGCTGAGGAAATCATGGTCCGCCGCTTGACGATACAGGAGCAGTCGTGGTCCGCTGCTGGATTGGCCAGAGTTTGCGCGAATGCCACCGGAGATGGTGAGAAAATTGGAGCCGGTGACATCATTTGATACTCCCTGAAGCATCTTTGACAGAATGGCAGACTGGAACGCGTATGGGTCGCGGAATCCAGTCATGTTTTTCAGTGGCCATTCATCTAGGAGTTGTTAGCAGGAGCAAAAGAAAATAAGAGATCACAAACAGATGACTGGGTTTCCGCCCGTACCAAATTTTAGTTTGATCCAGCTCGCTCCCCCGTCCTTTGTGTACGCCAAGCTTTGCGTTTCTGTGCCTTCCTGCTCAGGTGGAGAACTGGTGGCGCCGAGTGGGCCGGGGAATACAGAGGTGTAGATCGTAGTTGGGTAACCGTTCCATCCGTGTTGAATGATTGAGCCGTCGAATACACCCCGAATATCGTAAATTTCCGAAGGATACTGATGAAAAATCGGTTCAACAAGAATCAAGGTACGAACTGCAATCTTACAAGTGTCTTTGGATTCTCCCATCGGTTAGCTATACAATATCCGATCATGAGTTGGTCTCGGAAGGCTGCTAACACATACCATCTCGCCAATAGGTCAGATCGTTTGAGAATGCCGAGCACTGCGATATATTGCCCCATTGGTAGTGCTAAAAAGAAATTTAGACTCGGAAATATAATGTAAAACTGACATACTTGAGGGTGGCATTGATACCCAGCGTGGAAAGAACCATCGCTCCTCTGAAAGAGTCCTATAAACAAATCAGTGGTTGTTGGAGCGGATACAAGTTCGATCCTCACCTTGCGGGTCATTCATCCATCCTTCAGGCGCGATCAATCTGGCCTGCGGCCTCCAGACAAAGAATAAAGTCGAATTGCCACATTGCGTCAAATCGCCAGGAGCAGCATTTTGATTGGCAACGCACGTGCTCGACGGGTACTGATGTTTTTCAGTCCCATGGAGAGGTGACGAGAAGCTGGCCGCGACTAAGGTCGAGGCGATAGCGAAGTTCGGATTGAACTTGAAGAAGTGCATTGCGTGAATGGGGATCTTGGGACTTGATCGTGTTCATGTACATATATACATATATACTCGGGAAGCACGAATCGTTTTCGTTTATGAACTTCGGCTTACCCGCCCCACTTTCTTCGAAGGACCATGCTGTCCCCAGCCACTCGTTAATTTCTCGTCACAGAATTCCCGTGCTATACGACTACGTTACCAGACAAAATCGATCTCTAATTATTATATTTGATCAGCAACTTTTGAGATCAAAATTCGATTCTATTTCAGGAGACATATCTCGCTTCTGTCCTTGGAAAAAGTATTTTGCTTCATTTCATTTTACAGTTCATACCCTCACTCTTCCACATGCTTCCGCGCACTTCCAGATTACCTTGGACAACAAGATATCATATGCATGTGGATTGGACCTGGTGCACGTTGCATACAGGCACCTTTGTTAAGGATTACCTGTGCAGGGGGCTGGGGAATGTAATCCCAATCTTTGAGATCTTTGCACCACCTCAGAATTCCGCGGGATTTTTCATTTAATCGCGGAAAAGTTTGGCAAAGTCGCCCCCAGAGGTTTGCGCAAGCGGCCGGAGGTTACAATCGAAAATGGTTTTGCGCTTCAATTTTGAGAAAATTTGCAGCCAAAAAGCAGGTCAGCTTTATCGCCGACCATCCCCTGGAAAAAAGCGATGGTGCGGGATAGTGTTCCACTGGTGGTTGTGTTGCTCCGATAGGGTGGGGTTAGGGTTTGGTGTTTGCCTGGTGGTAGGATAGTGTTGAGGGAAATGACGAGTCGAAATCGAAATCTTGAATATTGAATTGAAAACCGAACCGAACATAAAAAGCTGTTGGTAAAAGCAAAAATAAGTCCGGCCCGTGGCCGGATCATGAGTCACTGTTCGAAAGGTCTGAAAATTATCTCCCACCACCAAGGTACGTCAGAGGTCCACCCCCCCTACCACCATGCCCAAAACGACAAAGTTGACAATTCGTTCCTCAAGTTCACGATCGACGCGTCAAACTCCTCCCACAGACTCAGATACCTCTGTAGACTAAATTGGGATGGCAGCGACATTCGAAACACGCTCTTTTCCATGTTTCACATTCTTAGGGTCTCATCCACACGACTTTGTGCACGCGTCAATTTCGTCGAAACGCGTTATTTTGATACCAAATTCTGATATGATTCTCTCTGAGTGGCTATACACGGGATAGGATGGGTCTGAATCGACGTGACGGTCATCCTAAGTCAAAAAGTTAGTTTGTTTTTCTTTCAGGATGATCGGCCTTTAGAGGGGGATGCTACTAGGGAATCGATAGCACAGTGGCTCGTCTTGCTGCCTGTAGAGGTACGTAGCCGCTCCTTAGCCAGTTAGACGCGTTCTAATCCCATTTGTTGCCTCTGTCAACGCGCGATTTGCCCCGTCGTAGCTTATCGGAATGAGTCGACGCGTCGTGACTTGTGAGTGTTTCCTTCCCTCTTTACATGCTCACAACTGATCTCCTTCTGCTGGGGCCATGCAAGGTACGTGGTTTCCCCGGCTTTCTAGGGTGTTTTCTCTTCTCCCTTTTCAGTGTGTAGAGCTAACAGTTTGTTTGGGTTCTTAGGTCGCCGTCTTTCCTCATCTCCAGCACTCAAGCGCTCGACTGGTTGCTCCCTTTTGCCTTCATCCGTCTTATAGGAGCTGCATCGCATGGAACTCCAGAAAGGAGGATCTATTAGAGGCCCAGTCTCGCCGGTTGTTGACCCTCCCGCCTTTCCTCTCTTCCCTCTCCCACCTCTCCTGTCGGCCGCCTCACGACGCGACACGATCGTCCTCGTTATCCTACACCTTCTGCAAGTTCGCTATACTGAAATCCAGCTTTTACCCGGCAAGACGTGCTTCAAGCCATCGATAGGAGCCTTCAAAGCGACTCGTCTATTCGACTTTTGCCAAGTTTGGTGTGGGTGACGGGAGGATTGGAAGCAGTGGAACCTGGAGAAGAGCTTGGGTTGTCCTTACCAATAACGAGCGGAGGGAGAGGAATGGGGAGGCAGTAAGATATAAGAATATGCAGTAATATGATTACTTTCAAAATAATAACACTATTTGACCCAAAAGCAAACCCTACCTGAAGAAAACTCCAACCTAGAGAACGCTAAATGGACGAAAGCGGAACGAAACAAGAACACCATAAATACCCTATCCAAAGACCATTGAACGAAATAGAGAACACTATCCTAACACTACTTTACCACTATCCAACGTCATTAATGACCTCAAGTAGCGCCGATTTGATGTTGTTGGATGGTGTTCGAGTGGTGTTATTTTGGCCAAGATTTAAGCCACTTGAGCACCGACCCCCTAAGTCAACACCACGCGACCGCCAACTAAAGGAAGTGCGTTATTCCAGGGGACCATCTCCGACCCCTTGGGCGACGGGGTCTGCTGGGAATCTTACCTGTGGAGAACAGCCCAACGCGGTTTTGTTCCTTTGTCGCACCTTACACCAATGTTAGCGTGACTACAAACATGTAATCGTGGGCCGTAATTGCATCCATATCGATGACTTCTCTTGCTGAAGAATTGTGCGACCCCTCCCTTCTTTCAAACCATACTTTGTATGCACCAATGTGCTTATGGATAAGCGATGTGACAAGGACGATATTAGTGGCCTGATCGCAGTTCTCCTCGTGGCAGTCGGCCCCAAAGATGGTTGATATCCACGACCAAACCTGATCTCCATTAATCATTACCCAACGCAGAAATGCTTGAGGACAAACATCCAAACTCCAAGGTAACAGATGCCCTGCTTGGCACCGGGTCACCTTCCCGTTCAAACCACTCAGTCGGCAAGTTCCACTATCCCTCTCCCAGACCTAATGTCTCATTTAGCGAAAACTGTGCACTGGAACAACATGGAACAACCTTTTCTACTTCTCCTTGTTTCCTGCCCGTCGGTTCCTGAGCGAGTAAACCAACAGCTCTTTCGGACGGTGTACCGGATGCTGTTTGAGAATCCAGCGAGGGAATAGGACCACGAACTGCTTTCACTACCATCCCTTCCATTCCATAACCATTCCACATCGTGAGACGCAGAGAACCCACTTGGTGCAATTAAAAACGCCCTCATGTCACGTATCCAGGACCATACTCGGTTCCTCTGTCTCAAAACCTCCAAACAGAACCTGTTTTGGCAATCTTCCGCCGTACGAGGAGAGTTGGGATTGCGCTTCGTCCAGTCTTCCGCTACCAAAGTCCTGTCCCA
>MU271771.1:0-25464 GCA_021432655.1 Atractiella rhizophila
ACCTTATCACGATCCCGAGTTTCGGTCTTTTTCCAGAATTTATCAGCCACAAGGCGCAGAATCCAGTTTTTGTCTTGACTTCCAATGGGACACTGGACGTCTTCATCAATATTCGCGTTTCTCGAAGCCGATCGGCGTGCCCGAGAGCAATTAAGAGGCATTCTTGGTTGCGCGGTAGTCACCCTCTCGTGCTGTAAATCGCCGACTTTTCAGTCGAAAACATCTGTTTCAGTCGGTTATTCAATCCATTACAGAATAATCCGCGATCAAGCTGTGGATAACCCAGTAGATTAACACGGGGTTCGGGTGGAAGACCAAAATGAGAGTGATGACACTTGTTCTAGAGTACCTTCGCAAGATCTGTCCGAATCGCATGTTTTGACCTTGCTCATTGCAACTCATAGACTGGTATAAAAGGGCACTCTATGCCACCTCATGCTCTATGTCATTATCATTTGTCTTGAATACCCTCTTTGACGAAATCGCCTAACATCTTCGGCCTTAACGCCACATTTCCTCTACCTCTTCCCTTTGTCAATATCCAGAACGAATAGCCTGTGTGTGGCCTTGTCGTTGATTTTGGTGACAAGCTTAATTTCCGAGTTACTCTCACTTTCACCTCAAGGTTGTGCGCCGAGTTTGACCAGCCAGTTATTGCGTTTGGGTCCGTGCCCACAGGAGCTGCTCTTTTTGTCACGAGCAGGAAGTTCAGAGCGCCTTTCAATTTGGAAAACCTTTTGGGCACTTTCGACGCTTGGCCGTTATTCTCACAATGAAACTGTAGAGGCATTGATTCCGACATTTTTCGTTCTTTCGCTATTTCCCTCTGCTATCTTGCGGCATTCTTTCAAAATGGACAAGGTTGTTTAGAAAGGGCTCAGAGGGGCTGCCTTGTGATGCTTGAGGGAGACTGTGACGCGACCAGCGGAGACCAGTCGGGATCCGTCGACTCGTTCGACCTCTTCCCGACTGCTTCGCCTCATGTCACTCCCCCAACTCCGCTGAAAACCTTCGTGGCTAAACACGCCGTCTTTTCCCTTCAATTACCGTTTTACGGCGTATCTTATTGTAATCTGTGTCTACTTTCGACAGGATTAGTCGCCTGATAGCTTTCAAATCATCCTAGGCGGCTGTCAGGCTGTAGGGGTGGTCCGGGGGACAAAGGCAATCACCTTTCACTGGCTCGGCCAGCAACTTGCAGGAAGCTTGGTCACCCGGTATCCGATATCGCGCCACTGTTAACTAAAAGATGTCTGCAAAAAGAAACACCTCCTTGGAGAGGAGTTGGTAATCATTCAGTTCGATTCTTGACCGGACTGACCTTGGTTAGACGCAGCGTCCAACCCCATTATTTGAATAACTTTCGCTCGTGCGATGGAACGACAGGGAACGATACTTGCTTAGTATGATGATGACTCCACTTTACCCTGAAAAGCCTTCAGGAGTTCCGTCAGACTGATGTTGACAGAGTTGACAACAGAGTTTTGAATGGACACTGTACGTCAAAACAGAAACTGCCAATCTTTATCCGTTTGTCGTGGTTGGTGTCAAATTGTGACTGAATGTGGGACTGAATTCGACGGAGTCCTTTGCCTTTCAAACTTTCCTGGAGCAGCCTGGAAACAAGAAATACCGAGCAACATACATGCATGGCTGTCAATCACGTCTTCATGTTAGCCGAGCTCTGTGTACCACTTTTGGCTACTGTTACCCTGTTTTTTTTCCCTCTTGCCTGGTCGCTGCGCCTTTCATCCGTTACTTGCTCAGTCTGCTTGTTTCTGGCGCAATTCTGGCCCCAGTTTCTCTTTCCTTTGTTCTTACTTTGTTCCAGCTCCCTTGGCCTGGTGTGGATCTCAGTCGAATCAAGAGCATGATCTGAGTTAGCCCAAGGTTATCTCGCATTCCTGTGGCTTCAGTCGAGATCTAGCAAGATTGCGAATAAGCTTTGGAAGCACACGGGTGAAGGCCGCGGCGGAAATCAATGGGAAACTTAACCCCGATGGCAAGCAAGGCCCAATTGCAGACGACGACGAAGAGCGAGGGTCCTTCGTTGTTGGATTTGGATCCCCCCACTGCCTTTCAGTTCACCTGGCTGTCCATTGCCCCTGGCTGCTCCGGACTTGCACAAGGGAAACCAACTCGCGCTTTCCGAATCATCCACGGCCACGATCAGGGGGTATAAAAAGCTCGGCCCTGGCTGTCTTGTTGCCCTTACGATCGACCAACAGCGAACCACCTGATTCATCATCCCATACCTTCCAGACAGGTCAAGACGTCCCCTCCTCATACCTCCACAAATAAGATACCATGGCTGCTTCTGGAACGAAACCATCTCGCGTTGTGATCAACCCTTTGTCACGAAATCAGGCTTGCCAAAACTGCAAGCAACGGAAAATGTGGGTCTCTCAGGCTCCCTCGCTCTCACTCGCTCTCTTCGGGCTATGTCCGCTGACGCTGCTTTGCATGTGCAGACGATGTGGTGGTCAAAGACCAATTTGCGAATCCTGTGTAAAGTTTGCAACGGCAAGAGGAGAGGTGAGTCCCTTGTCCTTGTTGAATGACGTGGGCGCATTCTGATTCGCGCAATTCAAGGACCCTGCAAACTACTGCTTCTACTTGAGTGAACCAAAGCCTAAGGCTGGAGAGAAAAAGAGAACCTCTTCAGCAGAGGAGAAGGGTTCGTCTCATTCCGTTGGTTTCCGCTCGGCTCACTCGCTCTCACACAGCCATCAAACAAGCCGTCCCGATCACAGGAAATCGTTTAGCTGCGCGGGCCAGCCCTCAATCCACACCGTCACCCACAGAGGATCATTACGTTTATCCCACATATTCTCAAACAGGATATGCCCCAAACAATACCTATCAGTCCAGCGGGTCCAATTACTCTTCCTCTCCCCTTTCTTCAGACGGCTTGACCTATCACCCTTACTACCAACCTGCGACGTACGCGACCCCCACGTCCCATCAATTCAACCCTTCGTCTTATCCTCTGCACCCAATGGACTACGCTCAGTACACGACAGAAGAAGTGCGTAACTACTACGCAGATTCAGATCCTGCTTGGTCTGCCTCTTCCAGGGACCAGCAGAATCAACGTCGTTAAATGTTCTTACACGTGTCAAGAATGCGACGAGCTGAAGTGATGTTATTTTCGTTTTGTTTTCCTTTGTATTACCATTGACAAAAGTGAATCACGCGGAGTAGTAATTCCCCTGTTAATCTGTTTTCTGTCTCAAGTATTGAATCATGGCCATTTTTGTCGCGCCACATTCAGTCATTGTTATACAAATAGTTTGTTGCGTGTACACTACTCGAGGTAATCCATCCCACATCCTTATCGATCAGTAATTCGGGGTACTCCTATCTTTTGGGATTCGTGAATCTGAAGTCGCACATCAGTGCACCAAGTTGCACCTTCTCTTTGTCCTTCACGTCCCGACTTGACCTTATTCCCCCTCATTCCCCCTCCCGCATCATGGCCTATCATGCTTCCTTCACTGTCTACGCGCACACACGGGATCCCTTGATTTCACAGCATAATTTACAGAAACTATACTTCAAGAAAGGATAAAATACACGCGCCCATAAACTGGTGAAGGAGAGAATCGAACGAAAATTCTGAATCCCAACACGACTCGAGACTGCTGGCACTACAGAGGCGACGGTAAAGACATACGACTATCCCTATCGAATTAACTTGTTGAAAACCATCGGAAGGATTAAACGTGACAGAGGCAAGGCTGTCGACTGAAGTCTGAGGGTATCGCTTCAAAGAGGAGCAAGGGAGTCTCTACGGCAATAAAAGGCATAAGGCAGCGGTGTCGAAGGGACGAAGAACGAAATAAACGAATGGTCGTGTTACTGGTAGAAATGGATAGAGGCAAAGCGCAGACGGGGCGTCAGAGTTGAAGATAAGTAGGGCGGATGTATCAGTCGATACTCAATCGACTGGGATTATTTATGCTGCCACTGATGCTCCCAAGTGGTAAATGGGCCGCCCCCTTCATATCAGCCTCGTATGCCTTCTCGGCTTTACTTCGAGCATGGTGGGTGACTAAGCCACGAGTACCCCGTCAAATCTGAAAGGAATGTGAAAGGAGAAAGCACGCACGGTGGAATTTAAGCTCTTTCCCGAAGTTCATCAAACACATGTATGCAATCCATACTGTGATGAGCAGTAATATGAGAGACAGTGCAGCTATCAATCGGGTGTCAGGCAGATTTCGGTCGAAAGTGCTGAATACATACCAAAGACGGTTAAACTCTTGAAAACGAGCGCATAGTCCGTGTCGCGTTTATGATAAATGCGGAAGAGCTGCATCAAATATCAAACACATCAAAATAATCCACAGAGACGGCAGAAAGGATCGGCATAGACGGACCTTGAAAGCAAAATAAGCTGCTCCGAGCGCACAACTGGCAATGAATCCAATCATGAGTTTCTTGTTCTCCCTCCTCACCGCTATCGCACCCGCGAATAGCCCGATGAGGATGATGGGAATGGCAGCGATCGTGAGGTAACGTTCGAAATCTTTTAGGTTTTCGACGAGAAGAACGAGTTGGAGTGAGAAGGAGATAAAGAAGAAGTAATCTGTGTCAACGGACAAACATCACTACTGGTGTGAACGAGGAGGACAATGAAGGCGCGGGCTGAGGAGGAAAGCGCACCGAATTTGAGGAGGCAGATGAAAACTTGGTACCACATGTACATCTTCTTGAGCGTACGATCAGCACCAATCTTCTTATAGATCTATCGCCCCACCACAAACATCATTCGCCGAGACACAATAAAAGAAGACAGGCGTTGCGCACCTGCCAACCGAATTCACGGAAGATGAACCATGTCAAGGCAAGAAATGCAACCTCAGCAACGGCTATCATCCTGGAGTATCATTGCCATCCGAAATTCAGTCCTGATGCTGTCGGTGGATTCAATAGAAACATACACTGGAATCACGGTTACCAGTCCGGTCACGTCGTCTTCAGGGAAGAAATCTCGGATTTCGCCAACCTGTACGAACAACCACGAGGCGTCAGTGTCTGGCTATTTAAAGGAAATTGCTGATAAAAGGAGTCGAGGAGAGCAGTTTCAATCTCCGCCATTTGTCAACAACTCGATCCACAACGGCAGAACTAGATGTATATCTCTAGTATAACACATGGCCAATCCTTGATCCTCCCTACTTCATGATGAAGACATAGAGAGGAAGGGCACACACCTGAATGACACTATACGCCAAGAAAGCAGCGTTGAAGGCACAGAGTCCCATGATCTGAATCGTATTCTTATTCCTGATGCCTTCGATGGCAAGGAAGAGCTGAAAGAAATGAGCCAAAACAAAGATGCCTATCCGAGCAACACAAACCGAATCAGGATGGGACGACCTCGAGATACAGATAGTGTGAAAGTGAGAGAGGAAAGAGACGCACCCAGATAAACAGGTAGAACCTGATCATTCTCATGAATCGTTTCTGCTCTCGCATTCGAAGGAGGAGCTCGGGGCAAGAGGTCCATTGACGGCGAAAGATTCCGCCGGTGTTTTTGGAAGGTGTTGAGATGCGACAGCACTCCGCCTCCCACCGCTCCTCCCACGGCACGAGCCACCCGTTTCCCACCTGCGACGTTGTTCGAAATCACAGGCAGCCAGCGCTTTCCCACCTCCGATGCTGATGATGATGCTATTGAGGAGGCGGAAGTGAGGAATTTGCTCCCACCATCCGCTGATGAGACGGCGAAGACGTTCCGAAGCTCGAACTTGTTCAGAAGGATGGCTTCAATGGTGATGTCTACAATCGTTTCGATGATGGTTATGAGGACGAATAGACGGGTGGAGAGTGTCGGGGGAATGAGCTGTCACGATTCAACGAGATAGTTCAACATTTGACTCTGACACATGAGAGGGGAGAGTGAGTGGAACGCACTGCCTGTAAGCGGGCCATAGTGTATGTTGAAAGAGAGGAAGGTATGGCGGAAGCTGAGGGAAGTAAATGGCTCAGGACACAACACCATCGCAAGCAGTAGAAGAGACTCACAACCCGTCAAACGAAACCGTAACAACAGAGATTACCACTATCTAGTCTTTCGCCCAAATGTTCCAATATTTCAAACCCTCCCGAAGAATAGTGTGCTGGTGTTATCCTCTCCTTTTCAACCCCAGATTCTCGGCGCGATACAACTCTCCTGAAGCTGTGATTGCCGAGGCGTAGAAACTAGGTGGCCAGAAGGAGTGTGTTGGAATGAGAAGTCTGTGGGTAAGTGAGAGGCTGGACGTGTGAGTGCGTAGGGAGTGCTGGTCGAGATGCTGAGAGGATCGGCACACTTAGGAAAGTGCGAAGTTGTCGATTGGCCGTATTTGCGCTGGTAGAAGCTGCGGGAACAAATATTGACAACTACCGCTTTTCAACACTCGGCAACGCGACAACGACTCAATCGCTTTTACTTTCTTTCACTTGACAACACGACTAGGGACAGTTAGCACCTCTGAGCGCGTGCTTGGATCCGTCCCCAATTCTTTCTTCGCTCACATGAATCGACGTCGATTCGATTCACATCTTCCAGCGGATCGTTATTGAAAAGTTGGTATTCGACGGAAGATGAAGCCACCGAGTTCGCGAGTCCTCTCAATCGCTATTATGAGAATGAAATTTCAAGGTGTGATGGGGAGGCCGATGTCGAGATGGACGTCATTCATTTTGCGTGTGAGGCGCACACTTGGAAATTGAAGGTGCCAGCGCTATTTCGTTTATGAACCAGACCAGCACAAGAACTGTTATGACGTTCCCCGTTGCGATTCCCGTGGATCTCCAAGGCCTATGACAGCGTCACGAATGTCTTGCCCCCTGTAAAAGCGCAAGAAAACCGTTGTTTTGATTGCGATCCCGGTGGTATAACACGTTACCGTGCGTGCAAAGGACATCAATGATAATCTCGTTGATGCGGAACTGCGTAAGATTCACAGACTGTGCAACGCCAGTTGGAATGCTGGTTTAGAAAGGTACTGAGCTTGCACTTCTTTGAAACTTTTCATGCTCTAACTTAGCGGCACACCAAAGGTAATGGCAAAACATTTTAAACATGATTCCTGTTTATTCCACTATCAAAGCTATGCAGCACAGTCTTTGGTAGAAACCCTATCAAAATGTGTGCACATCTTTGTAGATGTGTCATTTACTGCCTTTAAATGACCAAACTCATTACATGATTTCAAAGATGGACAAAGTAGAGAATTTTTTGGGTGTTGGCTTGGCATTGCAGTATTTTACTGGAAGTGTGATGGCTTCATCAATGCAAGGTCATGTAGATTTGTGCTTGCAACTTAATGGCCACACCAGGCAGCTTCTAGTCTAAAGTGTAACACTACAATCTGTTAAAGTTCAAGGTAAGAATTTTGGTAGTAAACATATTATCATTGTAGATACAACCTATGACCAATTTCTTTCAACTGAAATATAAAAAATGGTTATGTTGCAAATATAAAAATTGGACTTGTGCTATAGAAAATTGTATTGGAGCTTACATGTCCTCAATGTTAAGGCTGACACTATGTATGGTCGCTGATGGGCAATGCATCTGTAGTGGAGATAAACCTAAGAGCATGATATGACATGAGTGTTAGGGCTGACACTATGTGTGGTCGCTGATAGGCGATGTGTCTGTAGTGGAGATAAACCTAAGGGCATGATATGACATGAAGACTAGCGTGTAGTGGAGATAAACCTAAGAGAATACTCTAAGGTCACCTCCACTACTCTCTGATCTATATATACAAGCGGAATAACACTGCCACAGAGCGTAGAGGAGAGCAGATGAAACATGTAAGAGAACTAAAAGGGGAAGTGACAGTGGGATTACGTGGAGTTAATAAGAGGAGGATAGGCACAGTTGGGCTAAGTTGTGATGTAGGTGCAAATGGGCGATGGGTGCTGATTCGCAGGGAACGCAAATGGGCGATAGGAGACGCGATCCGGCGCATGGGCGCCGATTTGCGTAAGATGCAAACCTGACAATGAGAAGACTAACCGGTGGAGATAAACCTAAAAGAATACTCTGAGGTCACGTCCACTACTCTCCGATCTATATACAAGCGGAATAACACTACCACAAAGTGTAGAGGAGAGCAGACAAAACATTTAAGAGAACTAAAATGGGAAAGGGACAGGGGGATTATGTGGAGTTAATAGGAGGAGAATAGACACAATTGGGCTAAGTGGTGATGAGAGCGCAATGGGTGACAGGGAGACGCAGAGTGGCAATGGGGTGCCGATGAGGATAGAATGCAAACGGGCAAACAGGCACTGATTCGTGGGAATGTAAATGGGCAATAGGAGATGCAATCTGGTGAATGGGTGCTGATCAGCCAGTACAAGTTGGTTTTCTGCAGTACGATTCAACTAATGTGATATTTGCAAAGACACATCATTCTTATAGTACATCAGTATGTTCCCAAAGGCCACTATCACACTATTTCTGATCATCATGATGAGACACCTTTATTCTCTTCCTTTTACGCATCTCCATATGAGTTACAATTGCCAATCCTTGTGTTTGTTTTGCCTCCTCTACCAAACATGCCCAACAACATTCTCGACCCTGCATCACACATCCAACTGGGGCAAAGCTAAGGGTGATATTCCACAACAATGGACAACCTGCAACGAGGGCAACATTGACGACCAAATCATCCGAAGCCAGAGTGTGTCCAGCCCCTCTTGAAGAATCCAAAGACTTAAAGGAGCCTGAGGCAGTGCTGACTTTGATGGGCTCTTGATCAGGTCTAGTTGCAAGATTGCTTGCAGTGTCTGTCAATTTCATCTCCCTTGTCCAACTCTGGACAATTTCATCAAATGTCCAGGAGATAACCGTCTTGGGCTCTAGCTGTGTACTTCTGCTGTGTGCACAAGGTGGTGTTTCACGGGCCATCATTTGGCCAAGATAAACAGCCGCAGGGTCGAATCCACGTGTGGAGCCTGGTGTACAAACAACTGCCATGATTCGGTAGAGCTCATTGACATTGGAGAGGATTATGGTGACGACAGTCGGCTCTGTAACTTGATGCTCAGGTGCCTCTGTAAGACTCTCAGTCACAGGAACATGGTCAATCTCGGCATGAGATGCTCCTTGTGATTGAACAATGGCTGTATCGGACGATATCCCAGAGATCACACCATTGACAGTTTTGACTGCCCAAGATCGCTCAAGTGAGAAATGTTGGTCGAGTTGAAACCAGACAGGCACAATAGTTCTTGAACCTGCAGTCCAGAAAAGCATCTCACTTCCAGCTGTTGGCAAATCCTTCTCATCCGCTGATCCCAAGTCCCAGGGTAACCCTGTGATAGCTGAACAAGCTGTCCGGAACCAGGCATTCCAAGTAATCTTTCCTATGCTTGCAATCTCCCACAATAAGTTTACCGTTGCATCAAAGAGGCTTTGACCTGACTGCTGATCATACAGTTGCGAAACATCCTCTGCACCAGCAGCTTCTGCCATTGCATGCGCCACAAACAACAGCACCTCAGTTAGCATCACCAACTGTAGGCATCCCTTATCATAAATGTATTCCTTGCGATCAGCACAACCACAAGTGCAGCGGTCTCGAACTTGGAACCTGGCAGTTTGGAGTTCAGGATACATTTCGAGTACACGATCGAATGACATCTCCTGTTTCCAGGAGGCATCCTGCCAGGATTCCTGGTGTGAGCCAGGGTTGAGTAGATCATCATCGCATTGCTCCATGTCATCATTATGGAGAGGATCGTACAATGGACGAAGAGGGGGATTTGCAGCCGTCCGCAAGGTCAGCTGCAGCAATGTGGGAGTTGTGTCAATCCAACTCTGAAATGGCATGGACCGCTCTGTGCCTTCAGGAACAATAAAGAGTGCTAGCTCCGTAGATCTTGGAATCACTTGGAGATGCAGGACAGAGCGAACAATATCCTGTGCCGCAATTTTTGCAACCCTCCGATCCACCGGCGTGAGGTCTAAGTATTTTGTTACCCTGTAATTCGCAAAATCATAAAGTTTTCGACGACATGAGCGCATCTGAAAGCCGACATTTGGGTCGGTGGAACCCTGGTAGATTGATGTGCCAGCTTGCAAAGGTGATGAATGGGCTGTGCTGATTGAGACTGATGATAGATGCTTGCTGTCATTGCAGTCTGTGTTCTCACAGGCACCGGTAATCATAAACATGAGTTTGGGCAACGTGTTTGAAGGGATAACAGTGGCACCAGCATTGCCTGAGAAAAATATGATGCGGTTTTTATAGCTGACCTCAATGCTGCCAGCCCAGTGATATAAAAGCCACATGAGCAAATCGATCGGGCAGTATTCAGCACAGACAACAAGGTTGTCCTGTTCGTGCTGGCGAATCGCAATGACTGCGTCAGCAAGGGCTTCAGCTGCCATATAATGTTTCGCAACCTGGGCCAGTTCCTGTGGGGGTTGCGGGAAACTACGCAAGTGAAGTGCAATGCTTGACACCATCTTGGTGATAACTGGGCGGATGCGTGTTTCAAAGACGACCCAATGCCTTTTATCCACCTGGGCGAGAATGATTCGGGTGAGCAGATGGACAACGTAGTCTAGATCGTGGTAGCTCATAGCGACCGCTTCAGTCATCGCCATCCACTGCAGATGAATGCTGGACAGGATAGTCTGCCCCAGCGCGCGAGGTTGGACAAGATTGAGTCCGAATGTGCGATTGGCAGTTGTCACTTGATCATCCAGCAGATCCACGCCAGTTTTGTTCGGATGAGCGAAATCCTTCACGAGTTCCAGGGTGGTGGAGAGACTCTCCCTATTAACACCTTCTCTTCCTATCCATTCGCAAAGCTCCACTGACCAGCTGATGATCGGAGTTGCCAGAGGTCCTGCAAAGAGATCGATTACTCTGGCCGATAAATCTAATCCTTTCGCGGCAATAGTAATGCCCGCCATGCGTTCGCAGCGAAGGTGGGAAGATGTGCGCGCGAGAAAACGGGTATGCCGTCGTCACGAACTGTAACCAGGATGAATCTCCCAGGGACGGTCGAATAGGATGGGATCATCGACTCACAATAGATAGGTTCCGAGGAAAATCACAAAAGGCAAAGAAGGACCTGGGAGTAAGAGGATATTGCTCGTTACTGCTCAATAGGTCAAATTCATGTTAAGGCTCCAGACGTAACTTACCTCAAACTCGAAGCAGATCTGAAGGGTACCGGTAGTGAGCTGCTGTCGAGGTGGAGAAGAGGATGACGGCCCAATGAGCCTCAGTAATTCCTGTAAAGTAGAAGTGAAACAATATCTTGCCCTTGACCTCGTCGCTGAACTCGTCCACGTCCGTCGTCTGCTCTGCGCTTGGAGAATTTACAACCCAAACACTGGCATCAACTGCTCCTGTTTGGTGCGCTAACTTGAACGCTCTCGAACCAGCTTATCTCTCTTAAATCCTTCCCGACCATTCGTTCGTCGTTCTCGACTTACGCCCCTAACAAAGTTCTACTCATCAGGCTCACCATAGTATTTCTGCAAAAATCACAACCTCCCTCTCCCCATTGCACGACTTAAAACGAAGAGCTTCCCGATGAACTTGAAGAAGGGTGCTGGAGCTGCTTATGTGGACGAAATAGCAGAAGAGTAGCGGTGAATTCTTTGAGAAAATGCAGGGGTTGATCGGAAGATACCATCGATATGTAACGACATGGACCAATTTGAACGATACCATTTTAGACAATCCTTCTCCGCTGTCAACATGTCACGTTGTCACTGGCCACCGCTTAAGTTTGCGCTTAAAGCGCTCAAATTTGAGGCAAGCTCCCGTCGCTGCCATCCCCCAGGCTGTCCCCAAGCGGCAAATACCCCATCTTCACCTTTCCTTGCGCCAATATGCTTCACAGCAACTTTCTATCTAAACGATTCACTCGATGTATCTTAGGATGAAGATGAAGGCCCGAAAGCATTGGACTTATGACGTTACCTCTGCGGTCAAGGCCCAAGAAAGTATTCCACCTCCTCTCCCTCGAAGATCAGAGCGCCTACAGATTATGAAGTAGACTCGAAGTTTTCTTCTTCCGCCTCCTCCCCCCTGTGGAATCAGTCTGCCCTCAGTTACCGCATGGCCTGTCCTTATTATTTACAAATACCCGCCTCTTACGTCGCTCTTCTTGACGCAAGCAAACTTACTCTCCTACTTGTTTCCTTTCCTTCCTGCATATCAGCCTCCTCTTTAGGCCTCTTCTAGAATATCTCAGCATTCAGCTAGTTTACCTGGTCAACACCTCCATCTTGAGCACCCTCTCTGACTATGAGGCCCTCTACCTGTGCGGTTCCAGCAAAATCCCGACCTGGTTACCAGTGCTCTCGAAAATGTGAAGGTACCAAAGCGCGTAAACCTTCAGTACCGCATCGTGTCGAACTTCTACACTTTATTCACTGGTTTTTGGTGACCACAGTCAAGCACTTGAAGGAGTTGGATGCGGTTGACGCGCTCGAAAGATCATCTGCACTCCGCTGATCTGAAAAGGTTTTATCGGAAACTCTAGAGGAGGAGTGGAGGTGGCTGATGCGGTGAAGGCAGACGCAATTGGATTGGGATCCCTCTACTACAGGAACTCCACATCACAACGGTATCAACGATGTACCTTTCGTATCTCACACTTCACCCGCAGTTCGGTGACGGACTTTTCCGGTGTCCTCCTCTCCCCATGCCTCTTTGACACTACCTGAAAGTGATGAAGGAAGGAGCACGTTTCAAACACCATCAACCGGTCAAGATCTACCTGTGCTGGTGAGGAAGGTGGGGGAGTTCAGGTGGATAACCACGCTCGCAATCGTGGCTAGTCCCATCAACGCGTTTGGGGTAACCAGAGGCCTCAAGGGAGATATTGTTACACTTCGGACTGACCGATTCGTTTGCAGATAAAAGATGAGGTTATCGAACAATGTGGTAACGCTGCTCCTTTCATCTTTTTACAAGTCTTCACCAGTTTCACCCATGTCTCGCTCTTTCATCCTCGCGGCCTTTTCCCTCATCCCCATTGCCCTTGCCCAGCAATACTGTTCCGGTCTAGGGACGAACCCCAACGCGCAAGGAGCGACGGATTGCACGACCCCTGGAACTGGACCTAATGGCGCACAGGAGTGGTTAAACCAAGGAATTGACGATGAGAGCGGATGGAACCCTCCGTACCTTGATCTCAACACCGTTATCCACATCAACCGACCTGAATTTTACGCTGGCATTGGGTGGAGGTGCGAGCAGGTTAGTCTCATATTATTCCAAGAGCTGTTCATGAAGCTTAAGTGTGGTATAGTACAACCAATACTTCCAGGTGAGCACGCGTCGTTCGTGAGTGAGAGAGTTGATGGTGGCTGCTCACACACAAGTTAGATTGGAGGCGACTCTCATGGTATCGATCCTACTATTCTGGCCATCATTGCAATGCAAGAGAGCTCCTGCAACGCGGATGCAGGAGGTCCTACTCCAGGTACTTATCCTCAGTCAACCCTGAATTTTGTTCTTATGGATACACCCCGACTCCAGGATTGATGCAGGTTTCCTGCGACAACTACCCCAATGGTGTCTGGCAAGCTAGCTCTTCCACAACACGAGAATTGTTTTTGAAGGTGATTGTACAGCACAGATTCAATCCAGGACAATGTCAACGCTGGAGCCAACTATCTCAGATCGCAACTCGATGCGTCTGGAGGTAATATTGTGAAAGCACTTGGGAGGTTCGTCCTTATTGTCCTGCAGACCTTAGACAGCGTGTTAACTGATGTTCATAGGTACAACGGATGGGTAAGGCGTATGCACTACGACGTCCCACCCCTGCTAATATTGGGAAACTAGTTTACGAGCGAAGACAGCGACTACAACGGGGGAAGGGGACTTACGGCATCATACCCTTGTTCAGGGGAGGGACAATCTCACGGACTGCCTCAGAACTTGAACTATGTGCATCAGGTATGTTATTACGCCCTGTTAGGTCAGAGGTTCTGGGTATACTAAACGTGGGGTAGATTTTGAATGGATGGTTCGTTGGAGCCGATCCCTACGGTGATCAGAGCTGGATTGGCGAATACAACTGCCAAGGTGAGGATAGTCTGTGGTGGTTTCCGGACCGAAAGCTAACACAGTTTGCGATGGTGAAAGGAACTTGCTCCAATGGTAATCAATGCTAAATGGAAAGAAGTTTGTTCTGGAAAATGTAACCTATCGTTATAACAATCATTTCTGCAACTAAGCAAGGGTTAAAGGCTTGATTTTTATGGTACAGCGATTGAATTACAGCGTGAGATGAATGAGATATGTACAGCTACACTGACAGGTGGAAGAGCAGCCAAAACACGAAATACAGATGTGATGTGTCAAAATGATGATCATATCGTTCGTGAAAATTGAGGTTGTGGATTTTCCCACCATCCTATGAACCTTTTTTGCGTACCGCAACATCGTCAAATCAAAGTTTCGCCCATCCTTTTACATTCTCCTCTCCCTCTATAGTCTCTTTCTCATCCCACCTCTTAAGGAATCCCTCAAAATAAGTGTTCACTGCATCTCCCCAACCCTCTTCCAGCGCGACGACAGCACCAACGTATCCATCCGGTCTGACAACGACCACAGCTCCAACCCTCTCATCGAATCCATACTTCCTATGAACCGTGCCCTCTTTCTCTCCTTCCACTCTACGGTCACCGAAATCGTCGCCATACACCTGATCGGCGAAGTATCGGAGAGGGAGAGGGAGGGAGGAGATCTCAAAGTCGTATCGAGGCGTAGAGAGGATGGTGAGGAAGGTGAAGAAAGGGTTGATGTATTGACTCTCGTTCTGAGCCATCGTCACCACCTCGAGACTCGACTTCGAACCCTTGAGGCCGTCAACGATGGACGATTGCACGCCGTCCTTGCTTCGATACAAAGAGAGGAAAGAGTTGAGACTCCTAAGCCACTTCCCAACAGCGTCGACTTTCGAAGGATTGGAGCGGAGGAGATCGCCCAGGAAGAAATGTATCCGAAACGCTCCATTCATCTTCACCTCCTGCTGCAACCGGACCTGATTGGCATCGATCGCTCTCGTCACTTTGGCCGGCAACAATCGTTCACCGGGCTTCAATGTGCATCCACTAGGATTGAATAGTCTGCCCAGCGTCGGTCCAGCGCGTCTCACAACCTCTCCACCGGGAAGAGCATTTAAAGAATTATCCTCGTACACTGCGCCACAACCAGAAGTGAAGAAGGCGTTCTGCTTGAACAGTTCGATGAACCGTTGCGCGTCCACCTTCGCCTTCCTCTCCGCATGCGACGCCGCCTTGCTCTCAGGTGCTGGAGCAGCCGTACCCGGAGAGACGGATGGATCGGTCGAGCTGGTGAGGTTGTCGCTGACGGGTGAACGGCCGGAGAAGAGGCGGGAATATTCTGCGTCGAACTTGAGCAGCTGTTGGGCGACGTGCCGACGCTCGTGTTCGTACAGCTTGAGGAGAGAACGAGAGGCAAGTCCTTTCTCGACACTATCCGACGGAACAGAGGTTGGTGTTTCGGGAAGTGAGTCAGGAGGGAAAGACTTACAGGTTGATTTTCCAGCAGAGGTCGTACATGTCCAGAAAGCTGACATTCATTCCTTGCCCAGCCTACGAATCACGCAATGAATCAATGAGCCACACTCCATCGCGGTTACAAGGAAAAAAATAAGAAGGGAGAAACGCAGCGTACCTTTGGAGAATGGGTATGAGTCGCATCTCCGCCAACGAAGATCCTCTCATCGAGGGTGTACCGACTAGCGATCCTCTGACCGATCTGATAGACGCTAAACCAGTCAATGTAGCCGAACTCGATCTTGTAGGGCGAAAAGATCTTCTTCGCCCTCTCCATGATCACTTCCTTGGTGGCCAGGTTCCTATCGTAATGTTTTCCGTCCTCAGATTGGAGTTGAACGTAGAAACGACAGAGGTTCGCTTCCCGAGGGATCGTCATGATGCTCCCCTCTTTCCTTGAATGGATCAAACTGTGTCCAAAAACAGTCAACAACTCGCCCATCGGCATCCCGATACATGGTGAAGGGAGAAGGGAGAAGGATATGGGAACCAGGCTCACTTCTTGCACTTCAAGTCAGGAAAGTCGCTAACAACCGAAGCATCCATGACGCCCCAAACGATATCGGTAGCTTCGCCCTCCATCCTAATCTTTCCTTTCCATTCACCATCTCCCTCTCCACCTCCCGCGATACATTTCCTCACGGTCGATTTCGCGCCGTCACATCCCAAGACGTATTTCGAGCGGATGGCGTAGGTCGTGCCGGAAGGGATGTGTTTGATGTACGAGAGACAGGGGTGGGTCGGATGGGAGTCCGTGGATGTGGATTGGATGGCGAAGGAGCGGAAGACGCCGCCTGGGGGTGTGGGGTAGGAGGAAGCGGGGGAGAGGCGCGCTCGTCGCTGTTTTTTGATCCATTAAGACTAATTTTGCGTGAGGAGGAAAGGAAAGTCGTACACAGTTTATCTCCCTCATGAAAGCTCGCTCGATCCTTCCTTGATGCAATAAGAGCGTGTAATTGTCCTCCACGTCCACAAAATCAGGACAACTGGGTGCCCTGCTCGTTCTCGCCAGCTCCTCCTTCTCAGTCGGGTCCTGCATCCATCCCAACATACACATCAACATCAAAATTTCCTCAAGCACAAGGAGGAAAGTTAGCTAACCCAAAACGAGACCTCGTACACCCTAACTCCCTGCGAAATCAGCTCCTTAGCCAACCCGCCTCCCTTCAAAGGAGCTCTTCCACTGGCCACTTCTCCAGGCTCGTCCTCCGGCGCGACGCTTCCGATGTTCCTCAGCACCTGCGACACCGACATCGATCAGCCTCTGCCCTCCTATTGTCGTGCATGAACGAATAAGGGGATATAATACCCACCTCAATCGTGCGTGGTTGGATACCGTCCGCTCGACCGCTTGAGGTCGGTTCGGGACGATCGTCGATGTGCAGCACGGAGAAGTTGTAGGTGGTGAGACAGAGTGAGGCCATAAGTCCTGCTGGACCGGCACTGTAAAGGGATCGAGTTAGCGATTGTGATGTTGGTATGGAAGAAATGGACGAACCCGACGACGAGGACGTCGACTTTGGATGGTGGTTGCATCTTGCTTTGTTTTCGAGTTCTGAGTATTCGTTATGAGTTATGAGGTATACAAATGATGATGCTTCTTCTCAGTGCCACTTCAGCACTTTCGGATGGGGTCAATGGGAATGAAAATGTGTGGATAGAATATTCGCTCCTTTTATCGTCTAACCAGTTGTCGTTTCGGCAAGTCGTTAGCAGCTCTCAAGAAAGAAAGTGTGCTCGATCGCGTCAACTCCAGTCAGGGTCGGTTGTACGTCTCGCAGGCACGGAAGAAGGTGCCTCGAGTACGGAAGAAGATGTTTGAGCACGGGAGAAGATGGTGAGCGAGCGGTAAGACCTTTTGAGCTCGCGGTGGACACATCTCCCAGGCGGCATATCGTTCTCCCCCCCGCATCTTCACCTTTCCACACGCGCGGCGGGAGTGCGGAGTTCGGGATGCCGTTCATCCTCACTTTGGCCGGGAGGTTTGTGGGTTGCTTGCTGGATACCTTGAATCGCGCGCCAATTGCATGAGAAAGACACATCTGTGGTGCTTGCGAGAGGTATGCCGATGGAAGTTGGTGCAATGTTGATGGAGGAGGGAGGTGGGCACAGAGAAGGCACAGGGAAGAAAACAATCTGGGGCAGGAACAAACTTAATCTTGTCCGTTACGGGATCCCGGAGTCCGGCACTTGCATCATAATGTTTGATTGAAATACTCGAACGCTCGTTCGTCCCTCTCCTTGCGAGTCTCGCGCTGCCTTGCCTCCTGCCTTGCTCTGCCTGCCGCCCCGGAGGTTGTGCGGAGTCTCCTACTCACTTTGCGTATATATCAGCGTATATATACTCACACGACAACCCCACAAAACCATCGCCATCCACATATCATTTGTAACTTGAAGAGTAAGAAACGATGCTACCACTACCCCTCTATCCCCTCATCTTCGTAGCCCTCTACTGGATCCTCCCCTACCTCCTCGACAAGCATTCTCTCCGTTCCATTCCCGGTCCCTTCTGGGCCAAGTTCTCAAGCAAGTCTTTCGCTTTCTCTCACTTGGAAATTCATGTTTATCGAAGTACAGATCTCTGGCTCGCTCGTTGGGCGAGGGTTGGGAAGAGGTATGAGGCAGTTGAGAAGGCACATAGGGAATATGGTGTGTCTTTGCTCTTTGCACTGCTTATTCTCAGCCTGTTCTCTCTGCCTTTCCAAATCCCACCTTTCGTGGAGAGGTATTGCTTGATTGAGAATACTCTTTTCCATATCAAGGATGGAAGTCTCACGAAGAGCTTCAGAGAAGAAAAATGAATGTCTCCTTTCTAAAATTCTCAGTTTCAGAGAACACAACACAACTCAATAGAACGAGTTCATGAACTTTTTGCCTCCTTTTTCTCTGACACCGATGACATTGATACTGATGCCTTACTTATTGAAAGGAACCTACGTCCGCATAGCGCCTAACAACTGCTCGTCAGTCCTCTCCTCCCACTCTCTGCTACTGTGAACAACTCAACTGACGTATGGAACGTCCCAAACAGGATCGCAGACCCCGACGCCATCCCCATCGTCTACGGCCACGGGACGGGTACGCTCAAATCTGACTTCTACGACGCCTTCGTGTCCATCCAGCGCGGGCTCTTCAACACAAGGAGTAGGGACGACCATAGTAGGAAAAGGAAGATTGTCAGTGGCGTGTTTGCGCAGAGGAACGTATTGGAGTTTGAACCATACATTCGTGATGTGCGTTCCCTATATTTCTCTCTTTCCCGTTCGGACTGCTGATGACTCTGTCTCGTTTGTGCGTTTGGTTTTTGATTTTCTTCCGGGAACAGGTCGTGCGACAGCTGTTGAACAAGTGGGACGGGTTGATTGCGAAAGAGGGAGAGGCAAAGAAGGGATGGGCAGAGTTCGATTGCTTGCCTTGGTACAACTATCTCGCTTTTGACAGTTCGTCCTCTCCCCCTTCTACCTCTTACTCTTCACATGGCTCTGACGACGGTTGGTCGGTGAAACAGTCATTGGAGACTTGGCTTTCGGATCCGTACGGTTTCCCTCTTCACCTCAAGGTAACACTAACATTGAGCGTGCTGAAAGCTATTCGGGATGGTTGAAAGGGAAGCGGAGTGAGTGCTCTCTCCATGAGCCCCAGGTAATCCATAAACTGAAGTATCTGCGAACAGTTACGCACACATCGAAAACGAAGACGGCTCCACGACCTCCCTCCCCGCCGTCAAGATCCTCAACGAGCGCGGCGAATTCTCCGCGACCCAAGGCGTCCTCCCACCCTTCATCCGACCGTACACCAAATACATCGATCCCTGGTTCAACCGCGGCCAGAAGTCGGTCTCCAACCTGGCCGGCATCGCTCGTTCTCGCGTCAACAAGAGGTTGGCGGAGGGAGGGGGGGATAGGAAGGACCTCCTGAGTTTGTTGCAGAACGCGAAGGATGGAGAGGGAAACCCGATGGCGAAGGGAGAGCTGACTGCTGAGGCGCTCACTCAACTTATTGCTGGTTCCGGTTCGTCTTGCCCTCTGTCCATTTGTTCGTTCGTTTATTGATGTTTTTTTTGTGGGTGTTGGATAGATACGACCTCGAATTCGAGCTGTGCCATCACCTATTATCTCGCTTCTAATCCAAGGGTGCAGGAGAAGCTGCAGAAGGAGTTGGATGAGGCGTTCAAGGGGAAGGGAGTGAGAGAAGTGGTGGAATATGAAGATTGCAAAGACCTTCCCTACCTCGGTTCGTCTTTCCTCTCCCCTTCCCTCTTCGCATTTGCTCATCTGTACCATTTCACTGTATAGCTGCCTGCATCAACGAAGCCTTACGCCGGTAATCCTGCCTCTTTCTGCCTTCGCGTGAACTAACATGTAATGCAACAAAGCCACTCAACGAGCGCAATCGGCCTCCCGCGCCTCATGACCGAAACAACGACATTCAAAGGCCACGTCTTCCCACCGGGCACCGTCCTGAGCGTCCCAAGCTACACCATCCACCACCTCGACTCGGTTTGGGGCGACCCGTGGAACTATAGGCCGGAAAGGTGGATCGAGAATGGGAAGGAGCTCGAACAGAGTTTCGTGCCGTTTGGATATGGACCGAGGAGCTGCGTACGTCTCTTCCCTCAGTTGTCGGACTATGGGAAAGGTGGAATGCTGATGTCTTGCGCGGGATGCAGGTGGGAAGGAATCTTGCGACTCTGGAATTGACTGTTTTCATGGCTACCCTCTTTTACAGATATGAATGTCAGTCCGCTCCCTAATCCTCCCCTTCTCTACCTCTACCCTTTTAAAACACCTCTCTGACATTGCTTCGTGGATGTGCTGGTGCAGTCAAATTGAAGGACCCAAACATGGGAGAATTGCAGACGTCTGAAGGCTTCTTGAGGAAGGTGAGCCTCTCCCCTTACTTTCTGTGACACAGATGCTTACGTTGCACTCTGTAAAGCCGTTGGAGTTGGAGATTGGAATCAGGAGGAGGAATGTTGAATGAAGTTGACGAGATGGACTGGGAATGAACAGTAACAATGGGTCTAGTTTGTGATGTCTCCTTTGTGCCGTTGTATATCTGCCGAAAATGTATCAATGCTAACGACGTCTCGCTTCAATATTGCCCATGCGCGAAAGGGACTCAGCGCTGCTGAGCCATATTCACTGCGAGACCTTGATTCTCACTTAGTTTCGCTCTTGAACGGGTCATAAAATATAGTCGAAAGGTATGTGTATTCACTCGGAAGATACTAAAATCAAACAGACGGTAATACACTACTGAATCGCAAAGAGCCAGATAATATCATCAGAGAAAGAAAGAGGACATGGACTCATGAAGCCATGGATGAGAGTGCGGCGAAGATTGACTTAGGCACCGAAGCCATAGAGCGTTCTTCCTTGCCTCTTCAACGCGTAAACGACGTCGAGGGACGTGACCGTCTTGCGTTTCGCGTGTTCGGTATAGGTGACGGAATCACGAATGACATCTGCTCACCAAACCAAATCAACACCATAGCCCTATAAGTGATGGAAGAAGGAAGGACGCACTCTCCAAGAAGATCTTCAGAACCGACCTCGTCTCCTCGTAGATCAATCCAGAGATACGCTTCACACCTCCTCGACGGGCGAGACGGCGGATGGCGGGCTTGGTGATTCCTTTCCAACGTAGAGACGCGTCAGAACGCGATACACGCGACGAAGAAGGGAAGGATAGGGGAGGGGGAAGTAGGTACCTTGGATGTTGTCGCGCAACTGTTTACGTGACAACACGTCAATATTGGGAAATGACAATGGGAAGGACACGTACAATCTTCCTGTGCCTCTTCGCTCCTCCCTTTCCGAGTCCTTTTCCTCCTTTTCCTGTTTGAAAACAAAGAAACCGTCAGACGATATTATGATACGACAAACGACAAAACAAAGGGAAAGGGGGTTAACGGGTGACGAACCTCTTCCAGACATGTTTACTTATCAAGTAGTATTAGTTGACGTAGGTGGTAAGGTGGGGCTGGGTGGCGGACTAAAAGTTGGCTTTACAACTAAGCAATCAATCGATCTTCGTCGAAGGAAAAGATTCGCTCTGGAGGGGCGGAAGGGTTTATATAGGGTTGGGGAAGTGAGTCAGGGATGGCAGCCTTACCGCTTGTGCGTTTAGGGCTTCTAATTGAGGGACGTTTGTGCATATGAGGACGTTAGGGTCATTAGGAAACGCCGATGGGAAAGTAGGGTTGCGCAGAAAGTCGCATCGTACGACCGTTGACGCACATGACTCACTTATGACTTGTGAACGTGCTTGTTGATTGGGTTGATTGGATGCGTTACTATTGATCTCCTACTTTCCTATTTGTGCAAGCTGAGGATGGCAAACTTTGCTTTGTACTATAGAGCGATGTGTGGGTTGTTGCACTTTGTAGTCGAAATAGGGGATGAAAGAAATGAATAACTAAATATTGTTTTGTTCGACTACAAAGCGCAAGACCCCACTGAAAAAGGGCAGAAGCGCTCACCCTAACCAACGAGGATTTGGATAGTACGCTCTATAGACTTGGAGGAAGCAAGGGGACGGGTGGGTGGGACTTAAAAAGAGAACGCGTATGAAGACTGCTTGCGAGTGAGGGGCAGCAGTCCTGAGTGTGAGGCGATGGTCGACTTTGCTTGCAAGCAAAGTAAGCGCCTCACGTGCACAAACGCAACTTTCGCTTCTTCGTGCCTCATTTACGAAACTTCACTACTTTTCATTTTGCCAAAGCTCGCAAACCTCTCAATTAACTTGAGCAGAGACAGTCCGAGCGGGAGAAGACCCCGTGTCATGGAGTGACAGAAGAACGGACCTGGATGTTGTGTGTGTAGTCTTTTCTAACCTCAAAGGAGCATATACGTAGATAGCGCTGAGTGGTACCGTACCAGAGTTTCGAGGAAAAGGGGACTGGCAATATCATGCGACCGCCGTGGAGCTGCTTGGAATGAGGTCATCATTCCAGATGCCGTCCTCTTCTCGACAAAAGCTCACCTTGTGGCTTACAGATGCAAGTAGGGATATTCGGCGTAACATAATTTATAATTTTATTATATCTGTTGTTTGCTATCTGTGATCCCGGGAAATGTCACCTTCTGTAAATTTAACGCTTTCAGATGTACTGATCAGAATCATGTTGGGAAATAGCAGGAACGTGCCAACTACGTTATTTCAGAGACTGCTCCTACTTTGCGCAAGATCGAACATATCAGCGACATAATGTGTCTGTCTCTCTACTCGAACTTCAAGCTTTTGGGCGAGATTATCGTTCTGGAGTCAATATCGTGATAGCATGATAAATATACACAGCGGTCATTATAATGAGCCCTCCTCGTAAGCCCAACTCTCGATCCCAAACACAACATCTCATCCGCCTCAGAGCGAATATAAGAAGTCTGTCCCAAATTTCAGTCACGACTCTCCTCTGCAAGAGAAATAGTATAATTGCACACCTTCATTTTGTAGATCCGTCATGTCCAAGAAGGCATTGCTGTTATGAACACCCGTCTTTCCCTCCGCTTCATCCAACCTCTTCTGCTTCTCCATCAACTCCCTCATCTTGCTATCGGACACCAAACTCAAGTCGACGACCTTCGCGCTCTTGCCTAACGATACGCGTTTGCGCTCGTGGAGCTTGTTGAGGAAGATGAGGTAGAAGAAGGTGAGCACCGTGAGGCCGGTGAGGATGGCGAGCAAGATCAGATTGGCCGTTAGACCCCGGTGGTATTCTGGATTCAGTTTTAGTGAGTTCATTGAAATGAAAGGAGGGGTGAAGACGAACCTGGAGCCTCGTTGGCGTGGTACAGTTGTGGGCCGACGATGTTGCCCACGCTCTGGCCGACGAAAAGGATACCAGTGGTAGTCAACTTCTTAGTGTGTCCAGCGGTGTTACTGCTGGACCAGACGTATACCACCGGAGAGATTGCGACGTAGACGGAGAGGACATAGTAAGCGGCTAGCAATCTATTTCACAGCAACCAGAAAAAAGTATCAGAGCCCTATCCTTCTGGATATAACGCGAGGAGAGGAAGGGAAAGAGGAAACGCACGAGTTCCTATGTTCAGCTCCACGAGGTAAAGCGTAAAGGGCTCCCGCACCAGCTAACGGGAAGAGACAGAGGGTGAACAAGACTGGACCCTTCCTGTGGGTGTATTGGACTACAAGGGCGGCGATTATGGAGGAGCACATCTGGATCGCACCAGGGATCATATTGTGAAGGATCGTTTGGAACGGCTTTTCACAAAAGTAACACGGTCAGCTCTTTCGTTCACTTCAAGTGCAAGGAGGAGTAGGATACGCACGTTGTACCCGAATCCTTTGAGGATGAGAGGTCCGAATGTCGTGATCCTTTAACGCGGCGAGTCAGCTTTCCTGACGCCTCCATGGATAGAAGCAAGACGGCGCACCCTCCACTGACAGTTGAGATGCTACAAATCTTCTCTCAGCACCGTATTAGGATCAAAGTGATAAAACTCACCAGAAGATGAGGGAGAACCAAAGCCAAGTCTTGACATCCAAGAACGCCTACAAGACCACGTCAACATTCCTTTTCCTTTCCTTGAAACCGGGGCAGAAAGAGACGGACCTCCCGACATTGTGCCCACTTCCACTCCTTAGTCTCCGTCCCCGTATTGTTCGCTCTCACCCTCTCGATCGCCACGATCTTCTCTTCATGGGTCAAAAACTTCGCACCACTGTATCACCACACATCGAACGGATCAGATGTCGTCCTTTAGAAGAGAAGGGAGAAGAGAGTGAGACGCACGAAGGAGAGTCGGGCATGACGAGGACCAAGGGGAGTGCGAGGGCTACGGTGAGACATCCGCAGAAGAGAAATATGATTTGGTCTGCATTTCGTGATCCGCGCGAACAAATCAGCTCCTTTTCGTGACGTTGAAGAGAGGGGACGTACAGGGATGAAGTGTGTCGGAATGGATGTGTCCCAATCCGTAAGAAAGCAGCGAACCTGATCACCAAAGCAGGGGTTAGGGTCGTTCCTCTGTCTTCTTTTTGATGGAGAGCGCACCGAGAATGTTGACCAATCCTGAACGGTCCACAAATGAGCATAACCAAAACCCCAGAGAATAGAATATGAAACGGGAAGGGAAGCGTACCGTTCATGCTATACCACAACGCGGTCCTCAAGGGTTGTTCCCTCCTCCTCCAAAACATCGCAGTCCTTCATCCCGCACAACGCTCACGTCAGACAAAATAACTCTCGGAAAGATAGGAGGATGTACAAAGTTACGAAGGTGGGAGCCACGGTTGCTTCGCATGCACCGAGGAAGAATCTGGCCGTTGCGAGTCCTCCAAAGCTTTTAGCAGAAGCCATGCACGCCAGTACCTATGTACCATCCAGCATTTAGCATCGACTTCCTCATACCAAACAAGGCGAGAAGGAAAGGGAAGGAAGACGCACGATTCCCCAACCCAAAAAGTTGGCACTGAGCCATTTACCGGGTGGAAACCTGACCAATGCATAGGATGACAGAGGCTGGAAGACGAGTTGGGCGAAGTAGACGATGGAGCCGAGCCAGGAGTATTGTTGGCCGTGCAAGTGTGCGTCGGCTTGGATGCCAAAGACGGCGGAGAAGGAAAGGGCTGATTTGCTGCACGGTTCGAATTTAGCTAATGAAACAATAAATGGAGGGAGGGCTCACTCGAGTTGTTGGAGGAAGTAGACGGCCTGTGTGAAGATTCAGAATGAATAAAATATAATAGAGCGCTCGTTTGAAGGAGATAGGAGGAAGACGAACGAGCATGGGAGGCAATAACCAGGTGTCGATCTTCCTCAAAACCCTCTTACTCTCCTCCTCGCTGATCTCCCTCGGCTTATCCAATCCCTCACCCAGAATAGCAGCCGCCGCATCCAACGACTGAAACTTGTTCTCTCC
>MU271772.1:0-24167 GCA_021432655.1 Atractiella rhizophila
AATAAAACCTTTGGAGGAACTCTCTCCAAATACATACTTTCTAAGTCTCCAGCCCTTGGAGGCTTGCCAGCAGTATTCAACCTGTTCCTCCCTGCTGAAGCCGAATCTCAAAAGGTACCTGCCATCATCTACCTCGCTGGTTTAACCTGCAACGAGGTTCGTCCTAAATACCTCCCCTCTTCTATCCTATTCAGTGCCATTGGACTGAAGAATGGTGAAGGACACTGGCGCACATAAAGGTGGATTCATCCGTGATCTCGCCGAGAACGGGTTTGCAGGGATATTCCCAGATACGAGTCCGAGGAACGCGAATATCGAAGGAGAAGAAGATGGATGGGATTTCGGGACTGGAGCTGGGTTTTATTTGAATGCGAGCGTTGAGAAGTGGAAGAAAAATTACAATATGTTTGTCTTTTACTCTCCATTCCATCACAACGTAAAGTTTCGCGGCTAATCACGCATCACTGGCTCTGCGACGATATAGGAAGGAGTATGTCGTCGACGACCTGATCGGATGCCTTGTGAGAGAGGGAATAAATATCGACGAGACCAGAATCTCTCTGATGGGTCACAGCATGGTCGGTGTCTCTCCATGAACTCCTTCCCGCGGCGGCTATATCTTCCTTCGCGCGACTTAAGGCTTGCCTGGATAGGGAGGACACGGGGCTCTCACACTCTACCTTTCTAATCCATCCAAATTCAGAAGTGCGAGGTGCGTCACTCCTCACAAAGACTACCGCAGGCGTGTAAACCTGACCCTAGTGCCTTCGCCCCGATTGCGAATCCCTCCAATCCCCGTTGTAAATGGGGACAAAAAGCTTTTTCTGGATACCTGGAAGGTGGAGCAGAGGAGGGAAAGAAGTACGATGCGACCGAACTGCTGAGGGGGCTGGAGAAACAGGAGTTGAGGATTCTCGCTGACGTTGGACTAGCTGGTCTGTCTCTCTTCCGCTCCTTTCGCTTTGTATCAATGTTTCTAAATTGCACTCCTTCTTTCTGACTGACTTGAATCCACTGTATAGATAACTTTTATAAGGACGATCAACTCTTGCCAGAGGAGTTTGTCAAAGTAGCGAAAGAGAAAGTATGTCAACTCTCCCTTTCCCTTTATCCCAGTCCCATCCGTACACAGACCTACATATCTGATTTTGTTGAATGTGAAGGGATACACAGATGATCAGATCAAAGTTAACTTCAGAGAGGGATATGACCATTCCTACTACTTCATCTCCACCTTCGCTCCTGACCATGTCAAGTTTCACGCCAAGTACCTTAAAGCCTGAATTCTCATGGTCGGTTAGTAGGAGCTTTGAAGCCTGGATGTACGACGTAGAGGACGTGTATGTAAAATGCAAAATGGAGAAATTTGAATGTAAAGCCTGGTCTCTTCGCGCCGTCCTCTTCCCGGCCAGTAAGCTGCTCCCCAATCACTTGAACCTACCTGCACACTCCACACAGTAATTGTGTTCTTCTGCGGATGAAGTGACAACGCCCCTCAAATAAAACATGTTGTGTCAGCTTACACACGCACTGGACCCATGCACGTGCTGACAATTCCTCCCTGTCCTTTTGCAGGAAACCATCGGGAGAGCTGAGTGATGCGGCTCCATGGGTTATATAAGACAACCAATCCCGAGGAAAACAGCGCGCTTCCCCTTATTCCGCTCTTGCACCTCCACGTTCTATAATCTCAACAGCTGTCAACCGTTCGGGACAGGGTATCGGCTGACACACCTTCATTACAATCTAAAGACTTGTCACCTGCCCTAAGATAGACTTTATAAAGCAAGCTGAGACAGGATGTTCAGCTCCATCTTCAGATCCCAACAACATTTTTCAAAGCAGCTTTTCGTTAACTACCTCAGAGGCTACTCTAGCATGTCTTCCCAAGCTCCGTCCTCCAAGTCTGGGCTTACGCTCTACTCGTAAGCTTTTTTTGTCATGGCAAGATTATGGCTCATGGCGTGCAGCTGGCCGACGCCGAACGGTGTGAAACTTTCAATCGCTCTGGAAGAGCTGAAACAAGCTGGAGACATCCCAGGTCTGAAGTCCTTTCATCCTTTTAGAAAGCAGCAAGTGACAGAATAAATTCGTAGACTATGCCGTCGTCCCCATCAACATTGGAGCTTCTCCTGAACCTCAAAAACAACCCGACTTCCTCGCCATCAATCCCAACGGCCGCATCCCAGCTCTACACGACTCCAACAAAGACTTTAGCGTCTTCGAATCCGGCGCCATCCTCCTCTACCTCGCGGAACACTATTCTCCCTCTCACAAATTCGACTTCTCTGCTGGTTCACTCAAGGAGCAGTCCGAACTGCTGCAGTGGATCTTCTTCCAGGCGGGAGGCTTGGGACCCATGGCAGGACAGTTAGGGCATTTCAAGGGTGCCGCGGCGAAGATTGGACAGGACAAGGCGGAATACGGGATCAACAGGTATGCGGCGGAAACAAAGAGGTTGCTCGAGGTCTATGAGAAGAGACTGGAGGGCAGAGATTACCTTGTAGGAGAGGGGAAGGGGAAGTACTCCTTCGCCGACATTATGACTATTGGTTGGGCGAGATTGGCACCTGGGTAAAGCGGTTACTCTTGGGTAGACGCGCAGAGCTCACCCGTTTAAAACAGTGCCCTCACCGACCCCCACAAGGCAGAATTCCCTAACGTCAAAGCTTGGGTCGATAGAATTGAAGCACGTCCAGCAGTGCAGGTCGGCCTCAAGACACCTCCCAGGGAATGACTAGGGAAAGAGTCGAAAATTTGATTCCAACATGTAATATAATATGATGCTTTGTAGGTTTTAAATCGAGACGTTGGAATTATGAAAACGATAACTCGCGCTCCTCAATATTGTTCTGACAGCCGTTGCATTGGGCCCCTGTATGAAGAGAGAGATAGATATCTGTAGTAGATGTGTCTGCCTTGAGCAAAAGTGGTACCTCCATATTTGCTGCTGAATGGGTGGCTCCGTGACCAATAATTAGGTTTACTCGAATCGTAGTAAGCCTGCTCCGAAAACGATTCTCTGATAGGCTGAAATCCCTTGCCAGGCAGAGTCGAGGTCCGGCAAGCTTGAAATGTTGATTTGAATCTGCCAGTGGAGTTGAGCGGCTTCATACTACAAGACGGCGGCGATGGCTCCATTGTCCGACTTGCGGCGCTGGCAACAGAAATTTCCAGTAATTCACGCCAGTTCATGCTGACACCAGGCCACAAGCATTCAGTAGCTCCAAAACCATACTTCCTTACCTTGTGAGGTTCGTTCAAGGTTGGTTTGTCAGTGACATTCATTCAAAATAGTCATCAAACATGGATAGGCTATCAACTTTAACCAACCCACACCTTTTGACACAACCATCTATTGCCAGGACACTATAAAATGGACGCAGTCCTGGCTACAACTGCTCATGACTCTCATAAGAACAACCTCACGGAAGATCCACAGCTTTCTAAAGATGTCGTTTGAGCTTCCTACATCGAAATCCGGCCTCATCCTCTACTCGTGTGTCCAACCCGTTATACCCGAGAGGTGCGCGATACTGACGCTACTGAGCGCAGATGGCCAACACCGAACGGCGTGAAAGCGTCGATTGCCCTGGAAGAACTCAAGCAAGCGGGAGACATTGTTGGTATGTCACTATCCATTCCTTCTGTTACCGACAAGTACTGAGGCTGAGAAAACGGTAGACTACGCGGTGGTACCCCTCAACATTGGCGCATCACCTGAACCTCAAAAGCAACCTACCTTCCTCTCAATCAATCCCAACGGACGCATTCCGGCTCTTCACGACGCGAACAACAACTTCAACGTCTTTGAATCCGGCGCCATCCTCCATTATCTCGCATCCTACCATTCCCCTTCCCATACGTTCGACTTTGCTCAAGGTACCGCTAAAGAACAGTCTGAAATGCTCCAGTGGATGTTCTTCCAAGTTGGCGGTCTGGGACCCATGCAAGGACAGTTGGAACACTTTAGAAGGGCCGCTACGAAGATTGGAGAAGAGAAAGCAGAATATGGGCTCAATAGATATGGAGCGGAAACTAAAAGGCTCCTTCAGGTGTACGAGAACAGGTTGCAGGGAAGAGAGTACCTCGTGGGTGAAGGGAAGGGTAAATACTCTTTTGCAGACATCATCACTTTTGGATGGGCAAGATTGGCGCCTCAGTGCGTAGTCACTTCTCTCCCTTCTTTCGTACCACCGAATACCAAATTGACACGGTGGAAATAGGATGCTCCCTGGAATTTTTGATGAACTCCCGAATGTGAAGGCATGGGTTGAAAGGATCGAAGCGCGGCCTGCTGTCCAGGTCGGACTGAAGACGCCACCTAGGAATTGAAAAGAAGAGAAAATGACTGATGCCTAAGATACTTTCAAATCTGAGATGTCCTGAAGTACCGTTGTTCGGACGCAAATCCTCTTACAAAGTATAATGTAGATTTTCGCGCGTATGATGCATCCAAGACGCACTGAAATGTCGCATTGGTTCTCATACCAAATTTGGACAGAAGATGAAGTATACATTAGGTATGCAAAGGGGTACGTAGATAATACGTGTCACACGCCAACCATCAGAGCTTGCTCTGTGCATCTTTGAGCACCGTCTAGAAGTCGAGGTATGAGTAACGCATGACTATGGAGAGAAGAAGAACTCACGTCAAGTTTGGTAGCCAGCCTATGTCCCCACGCGACGATTAGAATGGACTGTGGCATGAGGAATAAAAGATTGACGCACATGATGTTTCCCTTTACCTTCAGCTTGCCGCTCATGAATGCCTTCTGACCGTTTAGCTTGCCATCAGCCAAGTCTTGGACTGTCACGCAGAACAGCAATGTCAGCATGCCATGAAATGAACTGAAACAAAAGCCTCACAAGTCTGATCTGCCACGTTGATGGTCACATCTGCTTTTGGCTTTGCCGGTCCTTTGTAGACCTTTCCTTCCTAAACACGGTAGCCATCTGAACCTCCCTCCCCACACGTTCTAGAGTGTGCGCAAGCGTACCTTCTTGAGGTCGATGGTCCACACACCCTCCTTCGCGCCATTCTTGATCCTCATCTCAAAGATACCGTTCACCTTCTTCATACTTGACTTCTTCTCATTCTCGCTCATGCCCTCCAATCCCTTTTGGATGAGGTCGAAGATGTTGGAGGACTTGATTTCTTTGTCGGCGAGAGACATAGCGAGGTCTTTCTAAGAGGTTCGTATGAGAGTGAGAGAGGTTTGGTGTTTCTGAGAAGCTCCTTGAAGGGAACAGGCTGTCTTTAAGGGACGTGTGACGTTGAATGTAGGCGGCAAACAAGAGACCGAGTTCCGTCCCCTGCGGCAAACAACTGATCCGGCGGGCACAAGATAGGACCGAACTTAGAATATGTTTTCCGGGAACCCAAACGCGTCGACAAGTTATGACAACCTCCAAATTTCTGTAATCTGCCCTGTCATGGCCTCTACCAATCCCCTTACCAAGCAGTACACCCTGCAGACTCCAACCCACGACGCGAATCAGAAATCGCCATATTTTCAATCATCCACTAATCCTGCAAAGCGCGTGAGAGCAACAGTTGGGAATGGGGGAGCAGGTAGTCATGATCATCAAGGTCCCAAATACTTTGAGGTGAGCTTATTTGCGCGAAAAAAAGGAAGGGTAAGAAAAAAAAAAAATGTGGAGGTTCTGTATAGGATTCCGCAGAGTAGGAAACATAAAACTTGGGATGGGGATGGCATCCTCCTGCTCATGGGCAAGAAAGCGCAGCTCAGAAATGAAGATGGGGCCAAGTACGCCAGCTTTGCCTAGAAGGTCGGGCTGTTGACTTTGTATTAGCATCGACAAAGGTGAGGTAATTGGGCGGGCTGACAAAGTGGGAGATTTGTTTCGTGTTGGCGCATACGAAGTGGAGGTGGGTTCCATTCTTCTCTGCGTGGGTTTCAATAACTGCTTCTGTGATGGTACCAAGATCTCAGACAGCGCTTCAGCATCTCAATTTTATCGTTCAATACCTCCACCTACATCATCTTCACATAGACCAGAACCCAGGAGCACAAGCTACATCGCTCCACACATCATAACCGGAGGCTCGCGAACGGTGACTGCTCCCGCACTCCATCCCTCCCCGACGGTATTGCCGATGGGTCGTGCGCAGAAATCACATGTTCTCCTCCCTAAGCGCGCCAATTCGCCGAGCAAGGATGCATCTCCAGTTCGCCCTCCTTCGCCCCCCATAATCGTCGATCTGGATGAAGAAATCGGTGGAGGGAAGATTTTGAGCGATGAGGGGTCGCCGGTAGGAAGATCCAAGTCTAATGAGAAGGAAAAGGGAAGAGGAGGAGGGTTGCATGTGGCGCAAAGGCGAGGTGCAGCAAAGGAATTCCAGCCCGTCATTGGAGTAAAGAGGAAAGCTGAGGTGTTGGATGAGAGAGGGAAGGAGGAGGAGTGGAAGTTCTATAATGTGATTCCTTTTTCCTCCAGAGGTCTTGTTGCTGAAACCGCATTGTAGGTACAATACCGAAAACCGCAACACAAGAAACATAAGACTTGGGACGCTGATGGGATACTTATCGTCGACTTACGGGGCGATGCGACGCTGTACAAGTCTGAAAAGAAAGTGAAGTGTGTGCTCCTCCATCCGTGAAGTTGCAGACTAACGCAGGACAATAGGATCGGTTCTGGGAACCTGTCCAATCATTTGCTCCGAGAAGACAAGGAGCTGTTCCTTTCTGGTTTCGAACTCAAGATAGTCTCCACCCTCCGCCCTTCCTCTTTCATCTCGGGCGACATTTACCTGTCGTCTCATGAGCTAAACCTGACGAATAACTCGACCCGATTGGCCTTGGACGCTCCAATAGCGTCTACCTTCTTTGGAGGTGGTGAACCAGCGGTTGCAACCACGAATGGTAATTCTTTCCGTGACCCAATGCCTGGAGGTTCCACAGCTTCGAGGCATGCGGGAGTGACGAAAAATAGTGCAAAACCACGGCACGACCCGTTGAGAGAAGGGGCTGTGGTGATGCGTCGTCCGGACGCCAGGTTTGCGGCGAACGAGAGCAGGAATCCCAAGGGATTGGAAGTGACAGACGTCGTCATCGATCCCATGATAGGGAATAAGTTGATGGATCATCAGAAGGAGGGAGTACGCTTCTTATACGAGGTTCGCGTTCTCGTTTGATTACGCTCCAGTGTACTGATACAAGGCCAGTGTGTCAGCGGTTTGAGGGAGGAAGGCTACGAAGGGTGCATTTTAGCAGACGATATGGGGCTTGGAAAGACTGTACAAGCCATCACGCTGATTTGGACCCTACTTCGTGCGCCCCATTTTGATCGGCCCTGTGACAACTAACTTACACTTCACTAGGTCAATCGATGTTCTTTGGCGGTGGGCCCATGCTCAAGCGAGCACTGATTGTTTGTCCTAAAACTCTCACGAGGAACTGGGAGAAGGAGTTCCGGAAGTGGCTTGGACGAGATAGAGTCCGCCTGTTGGTTGCAAACAAGAAGGAGGCGTTAGACAGCTTGGTTCTTTCTAGCGTCTACCAGGTCGTGATTATTAGTATGCCTTTTCTTCAGCCATTGGACCGCTTGTTAACGTGTTTTGTGTGGAGGTTACGATATGTTGCGCATGAACATCGATAAACTCCAAAAGTGTCGACCTAAGATTGGTTTAATGGTCTGCGACGAAGGACACAAACTGAAAAGTGCTGAAGCTCAGATCACTGTTGCCTTGAAGAAACTGGACTGTCCTCGAAGGATCATCTTGACAGGGACGCCAATCCAAGTGCGTTTGTCGCTGTGTATATTTCGTCCACCTAAAAAGTAAATCTCAGAACAATCTTTTGGAGTTGCATTCATTGGTACATCCATCTTTACGCATTATGACGCTCCGTAACACTGATATTCCTTAGATGGGCTTTGTGAATCCGAACCTATTGGGACAGTATGCTGAGTTCAAGAAACACTTTGAAATCCCTATCACCAGAGCCGATAACGACAACTGTTCCGCCGCCAATCGGGAGTTAGCCCAAGATAGGAAAGAACAGCTAAAGGAGCTCATCGATCCTTTCATGCTCCGTCGGACGAATGAAGTCATGAAGTCATCACTACCGCCTCTCGGTTCGCTTCTTTATTTTCTCTTCCTCGCAGTAGCTGAGTGGATGCTCAATAGAGGAGTATATCGTTCTCTGCAAGCCATCCGCACTCCAGAATCAAATCTTCAATCTACTTTTGAGTGACGAGAAAAAGGAAGAGCTGCAGAACATGTCGGAAGGGACGGCGGCAGCAATGGCTTTTCTCTCCCTCCTTCGAAAGATATCCAACAGTCCGGGTTTGTTATTGAGCAGGAAAGAGTCGGTGGGTACATTTCGGTTCAAAAATTCCATGTTAATGCGTGCGTGAACAGAAAAACGCTACGGTAGGGGCATGCACAGACGATGTGATGAAGCTCATCCCTGCTGGCGCATTTCCGGCTGATCCATCCTTCTCAGGTATGTTCCTTCCTGAGAGGTGGCGTGTAATTCAACAGATTAAATCGGGAACAGGCAAATTACAAGTGCTGTTCAACATTCTGAAGTACCTTCACGACCACACGGATGAAAAGATTGTGATCGTCTCCAATTTCACCACCACTCTCGATCTCATCGAAGCATGTTGTCAAAAGAAATCTTACCGCATGCGCAAGCTCGATGGGTTTGGCTTCTTCCTCCTTCCTCAGTCCTCAATCATGCTGATATGACGCGAGAAGGAAGACGCCGGACGCGGATCGACAAGCAATGATAAATGCCTTCAATTCCTCAAGCAGGAAACAAGACTTCATTCTTCTTCTGTCCTCCAAAGCCGGCGGCGTGGGTCTCACGATCACTGGTGCAAGTCGACTGGTACTCTTTGACCCAGACTGGAATCCAAGGTCTGTCCCTCATAAGCTCCATCAAACTTTGAATCATTAACAGAATTTGGGTCGAAGTAACGACGCTCAGGCGATGGCTAGGATTCATAGGCAAGGTCAGACTCGGGTGAGGCACTTCCTTGAAATAAATCGTGAAATGAATTGCTGAGTGTCCGTTCATTTGTGACAGCCATGTTTTCTCTACCGTCTTCAATCCACGGGCACAATCGACGAGCGGATCTATCAACGACAGATAGTCAAAACCGGCCTCGCAAGTATCGTGATGGTTCGTCCTCTCATCACTTCATCAGGTTTTTGTTGACGCTATGGGTTGTGCGGATGAAAAGGGGGAAGGAAAAGAATCGAGTTTCGAAAACTCAATGTCACAAGACGAAATCAAGCGTCTGTTCTGCTACATCCCCTCCACCTCTTGCCTGACGCACGACCTCCTGAGCTGCTCCTGTCTCTCCTCCTCTAACATGGATGAAGACGCAGAGATGGAAATGATGGAGGAAGAGGACGGCGAGGATCGAAGAGGCTTCGTCACCGCGTCACAGTACCGTCCCCCCACCAAATCGGACAAAGAGAGCCGACGACTGGAGCCTCTGAAACAGTTTGACCATTATAGAATCCTCGGGAAGGAGGATGTGGAGGAATTGGAGATTAGAGACGAGTGTTTGAGGAGCGTGATTGAGAAGGGATGGAAGGAGGGGAGAGGGGAGAAGGAGGAGGCTGGAAGGGTCAGCTTTGTTTTTGGGACGAAGAAGGGCGGGTCGATTGGGGTCGTCGTTGAGGAGGAGGCAAGTGAGGAGGAGGGGGAGGAGGAGTTGCCTGATTTTGGAGGTCCCGATTGAACGTCATTGAGCATGGTAAAGAGGTGATGTGAATATCCTGGGCTAGCTCAGTGTTGCTAGCCTCCAACTTCATCGTCATGTATAAGTATGAATCACCTGCATCCCGGTTTAAATTTCTCACATAGTCCTTCTCGCCGCTGTCATAATGTTCAGATGTACAGGACGTTATGCATTACTATCATCCATAAGTATATATACCGATCCTTCCTCATATTCATTTGCCAACAAAACCGCCCGTCCTATCATCGCGGCCTGGGCGTCATATCCCCCTCCTCCTCATCCCCAAGACTAAACACATCCTCCGCACTAACCCAGGGATTCTCTTCCTCCCTCGCCTGTTCAAAAGACGACTGCCACATCCTCTCATCCACCTCGTCCTCATCCTCCTCCTCATCTTCCAATCTAAGCGGTTGATAAAACATCGACAGCTCCCTCCTCTCCCTCCGCCTCTTCTCCGCATACGTGCACACCAACAGGGCGAGGCCTGCGCCGGCCAGGTTGGAGAGGACGTCTAGGACGTCGAAGGATTTGTAGGGGAGGAGGGACTGGATGAGTTCGGTTGTTATTGCGGCGAAGGAGGAGAGGGAGGCGGAGAGGAGGAGGGGGAGGCGACGGAAGAGGGGGGAGAAACGGGTCGTTTGGGTCGTGCTGGTGGAGGTGGTGGAGGGAAGGGAGATGGAGTAGAAGAGGCAGGTGGTTAGGGTTAGGAAGGTGAGGAAGTGGAGGAGGAGGTGGTTTAGTGGCGCTGTGGCGTCTTTGGCGAGGAGGAGGTAGAGAGGGTAGGGAAGGAGGAGGAGGAAGAGGAGGACCCAAAACTGTACGTATTTGAAGCATGTTAGTATGTCGTTCTCCATGATCATTTGTGTTACGATGCGTATTTTCTCTCCTTCGTCCCAGATAACAGATTGACTTCTCATCAACACAACGCACAATAAACAACGTCTCCTCCCTCCTCACCTCTCACACGATCGTTTCAAAGAAAAGACAACAACGCACCGGTCGGACCCCAACAGGCACCCTCCTCCCCGCAGGCCCCAACACCCGCTCCAAAGAAACGGAGTACAGAAGCACTTTCCCGACGTTCTTCCTCTTCATCCACCGTGGCAGGAAACGTCGTTTCCGGGCGGCGAGCGCGTCCATGTCGGCGTTGGTGGTGGGGAGCTTGACGCCTGCCATTGGGGGCTAGAAGAGGCAGGTGGTTAGGGTTAGGAAGGTGAGGAAGTGGAGGAGGAGGTGGTTGAGTGGCGCTGTGGCGTCTTTGGCGAGGAGGAGGTAGAGAGGGTAGGGAAGGAGGAGGAAGAAGAGGAAGACCCAGAACTGTACGTATTAGTAGCATGTTAGTATTTCGTTCTCCATGATCATTGGTGTCACGATCCGTATTTTCTCTCCCAAAGGAGAACTGAAATCAACAATTGAAGGTTTCCTTCGTCCCAGATAACAAATTGGCTTCACATCAACAGAACCCACAATAGCCAACGTCTCTCCCTCCTCACCTCTCACACGATCGTTTCAAAAGAAAAGACAACAACGCACCGGTCGGACCCCAACAGGCACTCTCCTCCCCGCAGGCCCCAACACCCGCTCCAACGAAACGGAGTACAGAAGCACTTTCCCGACGTTCTTCCTCTTCATCCACCGTGGCAGGAAACGGCGTTTCCGGGCGGCGAGCGCGTCCATGTCGGCGGTGGTGGTGGGGAGCTTGACGCCTGCCATTGGGGGCTGAGGTGGGGAATTAGTGTTGAGGATAGGAAGATGCTGAGTGGAGCTCGTGAGGCTGGTTGGATTGGATATTGCTATTGCGTCACACTACGGCTGGCTGTGGGGAGACTAGAGCAAAACTACAGACACGACGCAATTCTCCACAGTCAGCATTATATAATAGTCACAGTCACAGCTGAAGCGAAGTGACAGCTGCACGCAAACACGACCAAGCGTGGCGTCAACTCGAATACTCGCCACCTGCCTTCATTAAACCAAGTCACCCAGTCCATTGGCAATCGATCATGTCCACCCCTCCCCGTCTCTCAGACTCACCCGTCCCCCTCACCCCGCGATCCCTCGAGGCGCTCTTCACCCCTCCTCCACTTGGGCCGCCGGCTATGCCGCTTGTCTCTAATCGGGGAGAGAGAGAGGAGGAGGAGAGGATGGAGGGAGCTGCTGTCGCTTCGACTTCTGGTGCTGGTCGAGCCGAGGTGGAAGGAGAGGGAGGTGGAGCAGGAGCAGAGAGGGACAGGGACAGGGAGAGGGAGGGGGAGGGAGAAGTGGAGGGAGAGGAGGGAGAAGATGTTTGGTCTATTTTGGAGCGACAGCTGTTCGATGAACCGCTGCCCGAGTTGGAGGTGGATATGGACATGGAGTTGGGAGATGGAGATGGACGGAGAGGAGGAGAGGAGGAGAGGGAGGAGGATGCGGCGGAGAGGGTGAGGTGGGCTTTGGATGGGAGGAGGGAGGGCAGGAGAGAACCGCCTTTGTTGGTGCGGAGGGAACCACCTTTACTTTGGCCTAGGGCGGACGCTGGGTCCGAGAGAGGTGAGCGTTTTATTTCAAGCTGGTATGAGTGCGGAGGGTAGATAAATCTTTGGTCTTTCTTACTCTACTTCATCTATTCTATGAATTTCTGTGCACCTCACTGTACGGTGGAGCTTCTCGAGGTAGATAGTGATGTCTAGTTGGAAGAGGGCCATTCCAGGATCTGTTTGATGGTGATGTGTTGTAGACAATTTGCTCTTGTCCGAGAGCACCGTCATGGGTGTCCCCGTTTTATTGACGCGTCTAGCTCGGAGTTTTATACCATTTATGTGAGATTGACAGATTAGAGGTCGTAACAGAAGGTTATCCCCCTGTGCATTGTGCACCTTCATCTCGACCATTCCTGTCGCGCCGCAGATGTCGCGGCGGCTTTGGGCGAGATAGAGGTGTATGAGGGTTGTGCACGGAGCAAATGTGACTCCTCCAATCGAGTTTTGAACGGCCTTGACGGTTGTTCTTGAAGAGAGATATTTTGTTCTGTTGTGTTCTCATCCTCATAGGCTAGTCTGGGGCTGCTTCGCTTTGGCAGGGAATGAAATTGGCGTCCGGTCTCTAGCGTTGACTTGTAACGCATCTACAAACCTTGATAAGCCTTAGTAGATGAAGGCTTCGGCCTGCATTCTTTTGGAAAGTCTCTGTCTTGTAGGAAACGGTGGACATCATGGATCTGCGTTGACACCTGAGCTATGAGGAGAGAACGAATATTGTAGAGTTGTCAGAACGTGCCGAACTTCGTCCTATCTTAGTATCAGCTCTAGAATAAGGGCAATTATGTCAGCCCATCTATTGCTATAATTGATTATGAGACAATCTATTCGGGGAGATTGCGTCGTTCTTATGCATCCGAACATTCTATCTTCCGGCGCTTGTACTTGAAGACCAATGGCTCATTGAGCATGAACCAGAATCAACATCACGAGATCGTTCAAGTTCGTTACGCCGCGCCGTGTTCCCCGATCCCCCTGAACCCATCCCAGACACCGTGCTCTCCCCAAATCAGCTCCTCCGCATCTTCACCGCGCAGACGAATGCCATCGCTCGCGACATCGAGAGGGCCCAGTCGGAAACGGAGAGGGAAGTCGAAAGCCTGGAGCGACAGCAACAGCGGATACGACAGCTCATGAGCAGGCTCGAATCTCAAAATGTCCCCGAACCGCAACCGAACCCAGATCCCCCCATGCCCATGCGGGCGGAGGCTCCGAGGGTTCGAGACAGAGAAGCTCTCCTTATAGAGCGCGAGCGGTATATACGGAACATAGTACGCGGTTTAGCTATTATCAATAGGGAGCAGGAGAGAACGCCGTTTCGCGCAGCTTTGGCGGCTGGGCGAGGAGGGACAACCCTTGAATCCACACGAAGGAGGATCTTGGAGCAGAGGCTGCGGTTGATGAGAAGTCAGCAGGATCGCCTCGCGAGGGAGTTTCAGCGGTTCGACGAAGAGCTCAGTCGGGCGGGAGAGAGCAGTAATTCGATCTCGACGACTTTGCAAGGTAGCGACAGTCCTTTGAACACCGCTCGTCCGGGCGTGCTGGGGCGAAACCCTCCTCCGCTTGATGTCAACTTTTTCCTCTCACAGAGAGGACGCGATCTCGCCATCGCATCCAGGGAGCGATTGTCGCAGCTTCGCAATCCGGAGACCAGGGACCTCTTCCGTCGGCGGATGATGGCACTGCTTCGACTTCGGCAGGGGTTCGCAGACATGGAACAAGTCACTGAGGAACTGCTTTTGTTGAGGCAGGAGGAAGAAGGGAGCAGCGATGAGGCACGGAGAAATCGGATGGCCGCCTTTCCGAGCCCTGTCAGACGACTCTCTCGCACGCGAACTCCTCGTGTTCAGCTCACTCCAGACTCACGCACGTCTACTTTCCGACGACGGAGGTCTTTGCGACCGTTGAGCTTGTCGGATGCTGACTATGACGGCCAAATCGTAGAGAATGAGAATCCGGTCATTCCTCCTTTCCTCCCATCTCCTGTCCGCGATCTAGAAGAGGATGAAATTTTGGAACGGCTGCAGTCATTGCAAGAGAGAGCAAGCTCTTCAGCGCAACAAGACCTCCCAGCCCGCTCATTTCTTCCCGACATCCGGCAGGAACTTCAACGACGAAGAGAGCAAATGACTGGCTCACTTCCTCGATCATCCATGCCTGTAGAGCGTACAAGTGCTATTGCCGACATGGAAACCCGTCGAGCTTCAATTCAACGGGAGGATGACTTTTTTAGTCGGCAGCTCCGCGAAGTTGTCGAAGAGCGGCGGCAAATTGAAGAGGAGCGACGCAATCGTATCCTACAGCGTCCATCAGAAATAGCAAATCACTTGATGCAGATCAGAAGCTTCTTTCGTCTACGTCCCGAGAATCCAGAAGATGCAAACCCACCAGCTGTACTTGATCAAGATCAGTACGAGAATTGGGTTAATGCGTTTCAGCCAGCAAGCTGGCGTAGTCCCCCTGCCTTACCGTCAAGAGAGAGTCCTGTCGGTGGTCGACGATCTCCCAGGATGTCTGTTCCCGACGACAATCAGGATGCATCGTTTAATCCCCAATTTGACTCCTTATCAGCGCCATCTCCTCCCCCAGTACGAAGCTCCAATCCTGTTCGACCTGCCTATCCGTTCGTTTCCACCATTCGGCCCGAACCTCGAGCTAGCTCACGTCATTTCGGAACAAGCACAGGAGACTACATCATTGTCGGAGAACCTGTAGAAGGACTCCCCTCTCCTTTGAGCTTACGCGGTCGAAGATTCAATTTTCTCCGTCAAGTGGACCTCGAAAAAGAGCCGGTGTATGACATCTATTGCGGAAATCAGTTTGTAGATGCGGACGACGACGGAGAGAATGGGTCGATACTCTTCGATCGACCTCCAGGTATCAGCTATGAATGGCGAGATCTGCGGAGTGATGCCGCTTTCGACGAGCTGCGGGATCCAATGTGGAAAGGGAAGGGGAAGGACGTTTCTGCAGAATCAGGAGACCCGGCGCGGTTGCCAGTCTCAGGGGGTTGCGGGAAGTTGTTGTGTGCGAGGGGAATGAGAATAGACAAGAGCAGTTGTGGAATTATTGCTGCTCCGGGTCACTTTAGGACAACCAAAAAGTATTTTGTCACAGACGCTCCACCTTGTGGTGCTGCCGGCTTGGGTCGAGTTGAACAGAAGCGGGATGGCTTGAAATGCAAGACGGAAAAGCTTTGTTGTGTCGAGTGGTACATGCCTTTTTCTCTTGCTCTGATGGGACTGACAATCATTCAGCGGGAATGAGGTTGGCTTCCGAATCTTACAAAATTGCCACATATGTCAAGCCTCGCGCGAAACTACGGCCTTCTTCTATTTTCTGCCACGATCAGTAACGGCTTTACCTCGTCCTCTCACGCATCCCCCACCTCGGATGGCCGTGTCCATCGATGCTCCGATCTGCTCTTGGGCGTCCATACCATCTGTGCAATCAGATTTCAGAGATGGTCTTGTTTCTGAGCCGATGCATTGGATAGGAGGAGCCACAGGTGGGGATGAATGGATTCAAAAAGCTACGACCCCTCGAGCCAAAAAACGAGGGGGGGAATTTGACGATCGCAGCGTTGGCGATTTACCAGGAAGCGGACCACCGACCCGATCCAATCAGCTCAATCCTCCTCCCGTCAACCTGAACATTTCTGAAGAGGACGTGGCTTTGTTCAGGGAGGCGCAAGAACTAGCTCGCCTCCGACGCATTGGTCGAGGGTCACCTATTGAACGCGTCGTGCCAGAAAATCGACCGGAAGAAAGCCTCGGCAGGCGTCCTTCCTCCACTCTCGCCGTCCCTCCCCAACCACTTCCCCTTCGCTCGCCTCCAGCAACTCCAACTCCGCTGGAACGAGAGGAGATGCAAAGACGGCTCGATGCAGAGCCTCAGGGAGGACGATTGGTCCGAAGTCATGCTATCCGCCTTCCTAGGGTTCAGATTGAAGAAGAAGAGGACGACGAAACTGATGGTGCTGAGACTGAGGTTCCTGAAGAACTGGATGAAGCCGGTTTCGTGAGGGGCCAAGTGCGGCCATCGATGAATCTTTTTCGCGGTTTCAACGAGGTGCCGGACAGAGGCTCACCGCCCCAAGGATATTTGCACGGGAACATCCAAGATGTTGTGGATTCTCTGCGTGATAGTCTTGTGCGCGATGAGGTGGCAAGATCATCAGCAAACCTGAGCAACCGTCCGGCAACGCATACTTTGACAACTGCAGATGACGCCGTAGTCATTCCTCAAGACACCGTATCCTTTCCCGTAGCTACGACCCCGTGGAACCCTGCAGCTCTTCATAACGAAGAGAGCAGCACCGGCTCTGAGCAGGTACCACAAGAGAGACGCAGGGTTAGACCGGTGTATAGTGATCGTCATGCAACCGATGTCTTTTTGGGATTAGCCGCTCTGGGCTGGGGAGCGGCGGCGCACGAGCACCATAATGAAATGGAAGTCGAGCTGGAACGACCGGCGCGACAGGTGTTAGATCGTTGAAAGGACCTTTCAGTGCTTATGTTTGCATTCATGATAGGTTCCTCTGTGGCAAGATGTATTTTTCAGTCAAAGTTTGCATGGTTATACTACAAATAATGTGAACAGTGGATGAACAGATTGGGGGCCCTGATCCCTGACAGGGGGTTCGCTAGAAGGAGGATATACGCGAGTCGGGGGCAAGGAGACATTTTGAGATAAGCAAAGAGAATTACGCAGAGTCATGGACAGAGCTCTAGGGCTTTTTGTCGGGAAGCTGGAAAGTGACCCCTTGGGAATCTGTCCGCTGCATGGACAAGCCGTTCCCTTTCTTCGTATTCTTGCTATCCTTACTGTCTTTCGTATTCTCGCCCACTCGGCGGGTAACTGGTCGTCCGGTGCCTTCGTGGCTCAGCTCAGAGACGCCTTCAGCAAAACGCAAGGAGCCCTTGGGAGAAGGTGGCCGAGATGGACGTTCAGTAGCTGCAGCCGGATCTTGCTTGCCTGGCACCTCTCCCGATTCCAGCTTGGATTCTGTATTCCTACGAGGTTGCATAAAGAGCATTTTGCGTAAAGAGAAGCCTCGTTCTCCCATGGGAGGTCGGACTGGTGCGGTAGAGGATGATTGGATCGGGGCGCCATAAGGTTTTGCATTCTCGTCATCATCTACCGTCTCAAACTCCCAGTCGCGACTTTGAAGAGGTGGGGAATGCTGTGGTGGACGGTCTGCTGATTTGTGCTTTTCGTACCCAACGTGCTTATCGATGACATCTTCAAAATCTTCAATGACATCGCGTACTTTCTCTATCGGGACTCTCAGGCTGGCCAGGTGGCTATGGCGTTCGCGCAGTGTTGCCTGTTCTTCCGGCTTCAGGTCCCTGACGTGTACTTCCTCGCCGTCATTTTTCTCAATTATGATCTAGGCAACATTATGAGCATCTGATCCCGGAGGACAACTAGAGGAATTGTTACCTTGTGCCCTTCAACAAATATCTGAGTGCCTTTCTTGTCCGAATCTACCCGTTCTCGTGGTCCTTCAGGGTGTTGCGGCTTCTGCACCTTCTCCATGGACGATCTTGGTGATTTCTCCCTAGGCTTCTCCTTTCCACCTGCTTTCTGTTGTTTCTCCATCGACGCTCTCGGTGACTTCTCCTGGTATTTCTCCTTATCGGCATTAGGTTCAGCAGGGGTGAATTTGGGCTTGACACCAAGATTGCTCGCACGCCGAACCGCTTTCCTGACCTGTTGCTCAGTTGGTCAGCTGATAGAAAACTTCACCGTAAGCAACGCACCAAGCCCTCGAAAGTATTATCGTCCATGTTCCCCTCTGCTCGACGGCCATCAGAAACACGATATATTCCTTCTGCTCGGGATGGATTATCTGGATCTAACGACCGAACTTCGACTTCTTCACCGTTCTTTCGCTCAATGATGACCTGAAAGCACTCTCAGACATATTTCATAGTCAGGCGCGTAAAACTCACCGTATTCCCCTCTATCCAAGTCCTCTCGTTGTTAGCGGTGCAATCAACTCGCTCCTTCCTCAAAGCTCTGTCCTTCGCTGCAGCTACAGGATCTTTCTCCAGATCCGACGTCGAAGTTCGGCGAAGCAAGAACGGTCTCAACAGCGTAGCAGCCCTTCCCCTTCCTGGGGTGAGTCCTGGGGTGAGTCCTGCGGCCACTTCTGGATGGACTGGAGGCGGCGTTGGGATACGGTCCTTCTGATGAGCGGGTTCAGGCTCTTGAATGATAGGTTTCTCCTTTTCCGAAATGTCAGCCTCAGGGGCAGGTGTATTTGAATCCTCGGATTCCTCTTCGATGATATCTGAAATGCGTCGCTTTCCTTTCTCCAGATCGGAGTCGTCGCGATTGACCACGATGTCGTCTGGTCGATCGACCTTTCGGGCGTGAGACAACCAAGCTGGACCACCGGAGGCTTGTGTCCAAGTACGCGATATGGAGTGAACTCGGGAGTGCAGACGTTTGCCAACTGAAAAGAAAGGGATCGTTAAACCTGTTGGTTCGTCAATATTCGTGATACTTGGCAAGACAAGACGAAAGGACACACCATGGACTAAGACGGAGGACAGGACCAAGAAATACACAATCGGTTGGATCGTCAAAGCGAGGACATCCAGGCTTGTTTCGGGAGGGTATAGCTGTACGCTTATCAGTAACGGTGTCCTTGTTCTGGGGGAAGGAGCTGTACCGGAGTGGGGAGACGTTCAGTTGCAAGTGTAGCGATAAAGATGGCTCCGACTCCCTGCGAACACCATCATCGGTCTGAAAGGTCGACATAGAACGTTGCACTCACCATGGGTCCAAAATGTCCCGAGAAGACGGCCTCTCTGAAAGTCTTGATATCGGGCATGAAATTATAGAACAAGAGGATGAATGGCAGCCTTCGAAGGACCAAGATAGCGATGGCGAGAAGGACAAGTCTCCATGGTGTCAGGCTGAGGAGCGGGTCATCCCAAGCTGGAAACGGCATCGTTGCTCCGATATAGACGAATGTGGCGCAATTGACGAGCAGATCGATAATCTGACATTCCCCACGTTTGCCATTTGATCGCCTAGACAAGGAGGAGGAACTCACGTTGGCGAAGTTACTGTCTTCAATAGACTCTGAGAACCAATCGTCCCAAGCTATCAAGCTCGTCAGTCTACGTTGCGATGAGGAACAAAAAGAATGCACCGAATGCAACTCCACAAGCAAAGGAAGCCAACAGATCGTCACTCCCCGCTAAGGTGGTGACGCCAGTTGTAAAGAGCGCCAAAGCGACATACATCGCTACCATGGACTCCCTATCGATGAGCCCTCTCCTCTTTGAAAACTTCATGATCTTCCTCGCCATAACGCCAATGAAGGCTCCAATGAACGTTCCAAGGATGATCTGATAAAGCAAAACGAGCAAGATCCACTGACCGATCGTATCGCCCACCGAGACGTCTTCTCGTAAGAGGAGGAAGAGCGCGAGGAAGAGAAAAGGGAAGGCTGCGCCGTCGTTCGAGCCCGATTCGCATTGCAGCAAATGTCGTAGATGGGAGGGTACGTGTTCCTGTGCGAATTTTCCTCTACCTACGACGGAGGCGGCGAGCACGGGATCGGTAGGAGTAACGGCGGCGGCGACGACGAGGGATTCGAGGAAAGTCAATTTGGGGATGATGACATAGATGAGCGCGCCAGAGACCATCCATCCGAACAACATGCTGCTCTCATCAGCATCAACAAACCATGTCTTCAGCTCGGGGAGGGGAGGGACGGCGCACTTTGGGCCTAAGAGGATAGACAAGCTCTTCCAATGCTTGAGCACGTAACTTTTTGGCAGTTCCACTCCGACAGCAAACACCGATAGGGCGATAACGATGCGCATGATTTCTAACGTGACTTCGTTGAAGTCGCCCCCTCCGTTCCATGTTCTTGGTGCAAAGATGTCGGCTACAGTTTCTGAGAATACGATTCCGAGGCCGGTGGCGATGATCGGCTCTCCAAAGAAGAGTCGTTCCTTCACCAACGCGCTAAAGTCCGTATCAGTAAAAGGAATACTGGAGATAGGGGAATATATGTACCTGAACATGCCGAAGAAGACGGTGAAAGCACTGAGCAGTGTGTAAGCAAGATGGGCTACTGAGACTTCGGGTACGACTTTGAAGAGCTGTGCGAGCAAAATAATATCAGCAGTCGCATGGCATCAATCATTCAGAAAGACATACCTCCTCATGCGCATGATCGAGACCCTCCTCGACCCCTCCATGCACTTCGTACAATCCTGTGACATTTCCAAGCCGCAGCTTTGGGAGATAAAGGCTGAGATATCTGGTATTAATCGACATGCTGGGAAGGCGTCAGCGTTATTGGGAGATATTGTCCCGACTTTTAGCTGTTTCCAAAGATCAGTGATGCTCTTCTTTGCTCAAAAATTCAATCTGCGGAGTGCGGAGTGTGTGTGTGAGATAGGCTACAGAGGCAGAGGCGATCGGTGGTCCTCTCTGGCCGCGCATTACGCACTCCGACTTGTGTTCTCACTAACTCATTTCTTTTTGTTGCGAGTTAATGAGCATCATTCAATACGACACTTATGAAAAGTATGCCATGATGACAATGATCCTGACAGATCGGGATGCTTGCGCCAAAATCAGCGTCACCTAATTATGGAGAACCAAGAGGGTCCCCAATCTTGGTTTCAAGAGGGCTGAGAAGATGCCAGGCACTCCAACATCTCTTATAAACGCCACAAGCAAATTTTTACTCCCAAAGCCCCTGAATGGTCTCTAAGCCTGGACAAGCAAGTTAACGCACCTAATTTCTGCTGCCACTGCGCCAAAACAATGCGCGCCTTGCGTCAGAATCCAACAAAACAACCCGAGAGGTTCACTTCCTCCTCGGCAGCTGTGACTGTGGGAAATAACAAGTCTGGGTCGGTGGGAGGAAAGAGCGAAGGGGCGCTGATGAGATGGACGAGAACTGAGCTCCTCGATGCAAGAGAGTCTTGGAGCCGTTGTCTCGGCGGACGTAATCGAGCCGCTACCAGTCCTCCGGGTCCTGTGTCTGGTCTGCTCGGCCAACTTCGGGGACGAAACTATAGTCTTCAAACGCAAACTAGCAGACTCAACACACTGCTGGATTGCGAAGGAGATGATTATTTGTCCTGGAATGGTGTCGCTCTTATGGATGGTGTGCTGGCACGTTCCTGGCTGCTCTCTTGCAAGTTGCAACCATCGCCCCTCTTTGCGAAACATGGATTGATGCACGATTTGGCGCAAATAAAATGAGCGTGCATAATTATGTAAGATGAGAAGCAGGAGGCGGCGTAGAGAGACGTGGAGACAGCTTCTAAATCGTTGGGCCATTTTTGTTGTATCCTGGCAATGTTGATTGGGAACATGATCGATCGAACTTGAAGTACGCCAACTAGCAGAGAAAGGGGGGATGACGCTGGGCAAGGAGCGATGTCTACGAGATGAGATGAAGTGCATGGGTTGTTTATGCAAATATGCGCTTCTCATTCTCAGCTCTCATCTATGAAAAATGAGTTATCAAGAGAGTTTGCTTCGACGTAGAAAAATATCGGTTCTGAAAACGGCAACAAATTACAGTAACGCTAACGATTATGTCATGTCATTGCTTCATTGCTGGTGGACAGCTTGTGATTGGGAAACGAGATCAGGTTGAGCTGTTTGTTGGTTTGGGAAATAAAAACAAGGGTGAAAAAGTGAGGTTTATGTGGATTGAACACATGACCTTCAGATTACTAACTGTTACTTCAGTCTGACGCTCTCCCAACTGAGCTAAAACCTCTTTGATGCTAATTCTTTTCCTTTGCATACCTATATTCTAATGGCAGTTCAGCAATGCCACTTTTCTGAATCGGGGATCGGGAACTGGGAAGCGAACAAAGGGAATATTTTTCATCATACTCACACAGACAGAAGTCACTGATCTCCTCTCATACCTTTCCTTTCCTTACTCTTCCATCCATCCTTCACGCTGCTTCGACTCCCCAAAGTTTGTCAGTCCTTTGTGTCTTCATTCAGCACACGACTTGAATGCTAACAGCATGCCCACAGGCCCTCTCCACCTTGTCCATTCTCCAAAGTGTGCCCAACCTCCTTCAAAAGCGTATGAGCCCTCGCACACCCTCCCTCGTGCAGCGCGCCTCCTTTACGTTGGTTTCGAATATACCCATGAACAATGATTTCCTGCTCAAGACGCTCGATACCTTCTCCAACGATCCTCATCTCACCTACACTTATGGGGAGAAGAAGTATGGCCCTTTTTCGGTGAGACGGATGAAGGAGAGGGCGGACGAGGTTTGGGAGAAGATGGTGGAGTTGGATGATGAGGGAAAGACGGGGTGGAGTTTGGATCAGGCTCGTTTGAGGATCAAGTTGGAGGACGAGAGTAGGAGAGAAGATCCCAGTCCGTTTTCATTCTTTTTCGTTCTTTCGTTGACTGATCTCATACATAGGGAAGACCACTGAATGGGATTTTCAACCCGCAAACCTCTTGATCGAAGGCCGAGACGAAAGCTTTCCCGCTTCTGTTCCCGCTTCAGCTGAAGCATTGGACGAAGCTTTGGCAACGCTCTATCTTCCCTGGAAGAGACAGCACTGGCACGACGTGCGCGTGTACCCAGAAACCGTCACTCTCCGGAACCTACAGATTCGAAGGCGACGTGACCTCACTCGGTTCTTCAGCCGAACGCTCCTTAAATCCTCCATCAGACATCTTCGGGTCGAACAGACCTCCCAACCTCAACCTCGCCCTCACCCTCATAACAGTCTTCAGAACGCCACAGAAAAGGCAGGAACCCTGACCGTAGACGCGGTCCCCCTCGTTCTCTCCAAACTCAAATCCCTCACTCTAATCGGAGACTGTTACACTCCCCTCCTCTACACCAACCTCAACACCCTCCCACCCATCCTCCTCTCCATCCATCCCTCCACCCCCATCCCATTCCTACCCCGTCCCCCGCCTCCTCCGCCCCGCCTCGAACCCGCAGTCCTGCAGCGGTCGTGGGCGAAACAGCAGAAGAAGGAGGCGGAAGCGCTCCGGAGGAGCGGGAGGAGGTTGAAGCCTCATGAAGTCGGGTTTTGCGTCTCGGTTCTTGGGACATCGTTTCGGGTGAGGGAGAACGAACTGTTTCGGAGTCTGGAGGAGTTCAAGTTTCCGCCTCCGCCTTCACCTCCTTCGAATCCCCAGCGCAAGATTGATCGAGTTGGAATGGACGTGGCGGTGACGCCGCGGAGGAGGAAGAGGAGAGCGGAGGAGGAGGAGGAGGAGGAGTAGCCGATTAGCTCAGTCCAAATGTAGTTATGTCCGACCAAAGTCAGCACCAACAAGAAGTTAATACGGCGAAGTATAACACGGTTGGACACCATTTAAATAATTTTTTCACCTTCTTAATACCCCGAGATGTTATTTCTTAACGGTTCGCCTTAACGCTGATCTTTGCTCGACACCAGTTACTATTGAACTCTTGTTGTGTTTTGTTTGAACCTTCTCTCACGTCATAGTCTCACGTTCTAACATAGACGCTGCCCTGCTCTTAAACTTCTCGCTACTTACGCTGCCCAATGCTCTCGTCTCTACTTTCTTACTTCTTTGCTTTCACTTCGCTTTCGTTTTTGAACTTGTGCTTCTTTTCTTACGTAGGCAGTATTTGCAAACATGTTTCAGAGCTTCTCTTCTAGTGCCGTTGGATGGTTAGTAGAAAAGGAAGAGGAGTGGTTGCAGGAGGAAGTGCGGGAGGTTGGATGAGAAGAAGGAGTTGTAGCCGAAGGAGGGGAGAAAGAGGGAGAGGGAGGCTCAAACTTCTACACCACCGCCGCCTGACCTGTTCAAGAGGAATAGCTCGGTGAGGAGTGAGGGGTGGAGGCCGAGGCAGTGCAGGCTTTTGTGGAGGAGCGAGTAGGTGGCAGAGGAGAAGGGGAGGAAGGGAGAGGGGGTAGGAG
>MU271773.1:0-21227 GCA_021432655.1 Atractiella rhizophila
TTAGTTCCGTCAGTCAGAGCCTCGCAACTGGGCTGACGGGACTCACCATGGCCCTGACCCTAACTCTGTTCCCCAGCCAAATTTGACTGACAGAACAGTTCCGTCACGAAGGAATAGTAGTAGGCAAGGATGTACGCAGCATCAGGTTCATACCCTGGGTGCCTAAGCGGCAAGGATGTAGCCAGGATCTTGTTCCTGACAGAGGTAGGGTTGTACCCTGGGCAGCCAGGAGGCAAGGATTCAGCCTGGATCTCATTCCTGAAAGAGCCAGGGTTGAACGTTCAACCCTAAAGTACCCTTAGTAGTATGAAAGAGTTGTTGTGGGTGGTGATATAAGGGCTCAAAAGTACATGTGTGAGTCATGCTAATAACCCGTCGTGCTTTATATATAAGGATTCGGTTGGATTCAATTACCAAAATCGGACTATTCTACTGACTGACGGAAGAGAAGAATCTGCAGCTAGAATATGTGCGACATGTAGACTTTCGCTGAGATGGTTTGCGCCTGACCCCCAAGTCGTGCAGAAGGCCGCATGAGAGGTAAGGGCACTGGTTGCAAAGGTCTTTCTAGCAGCGAACTCCAAAGCGCAGGTCTCGGCTGCAGCGATGGGGCGATTAACTTTCCAATTGATCGGACGCGCTGCGATGGGAACCTAGCAAAACGCAAGCGATTGGGCATCCGTTTGCAATTGTTCGCAAACTTTGATGTTCTCGCTATCTTTGGAAACGGTCACAGGCGAAACGCATCTTGTTGCTTCAAGAACACCTTGATGTCTCTAATAAAGAGGAAGACTCTTAGGCATTTTGTCTCTCCAACGTCCACTGAAAACATCACCAGTCTCACTCCAAATAATTGGAAACTCAGGTAAGTGCGAGGATCAGAAGGTGTGAAGCATTAAAAAGTTCATAGGCTCCAATTCACTGTAAGATGACTATAATTCACAAACTTCCAGAAGACAACGCTTTCGGACACTCTTCCTCCGCGACCCAAAGTCCTTGGACCTTTTGTGAATCGCAAAATAATAGTGAGGCCAACCTCGATCCTTGGAAAAACTGGAACCGCACTGTTGAGGACCAGAATCAAGGTACGACGAAAGAGCGAGAGCAGGAAGAGGCTAAGACCTTGTCTCAGAAATGTGCGTAAGCCGCTCATTATTCTGCACCACAGACAATTCCTTTGCTGACTAGCATATGTCACTAGCGAAAGAGGAGAACGAAACGGCCGCTGAAGCCTCCGAAGCAAATCCCACGTCCACAAAATCCAAAACTCGTCGAACTCGTAACGTCGCATTGTGGTTAGGTGTCGGTGTCGCCGCGGGAGCAGCTTTCTTTTCGGCCCCGGTATGGCTCCCACTGGTTGGGTGCGGGAAGGTCGCGGCTGGGGGAGCGGCGGCTGGGAAGGTTGCGGCTGGGGGAGCGGCGGCTGGGAAGGTTGCAGCTGGTGGAGCGGCGGCTGGGAAGGTAGCGGCTGGGGGAGCGGCGGCTGGAAAGGTTGCAGCTGGGGGAGCGGCGGCTGGGAAGGTAGCGGCTGGGGAGCGGCGGCTGGAAAGGTCAAGGCTGGGGGATCTGTGGCTAGAATGGTTGTAGCTGGGGGAGTGGTGGCTGCGGCTTGCAAGTTTTGAAGGATCATGGGTATTGGAGCTTCAAGCAAAAGGCTACAAGTGGGGAGGGGAACTTCTGTTCGTGTTCGGATTGGGATTGAAGGTACGAGATGGGAAGTGGAAACTCGAGGTAAATTTGGAAAGGGGAAGTGAGGAACTGCTGATAGTGTTGAGTGAGTTGAAGGGAAGAACTGCCGACAGTGATGAGTGAGTTGAATGGAAGATCTGCCATTTGAACTTCACCGACGAGGTACCTCCTTGGAGGCGAGGTTGCGAAACCGCTGATTCATTTCGAACAAATCAAATGGGAGTCAACTGAAGGTGCACCCATAACAACCTGCGTACTCCGGCGGAAAGCTACGAAGTGTTCCATCGAATGAACTGATCCCTCCGCCGTCCACGTCACATTCCGAGCCCCTCAGAAATAAGTCGATCGACCCTGACTTGCAGATACGGCTGGCGGATATCAAGAAGATTAATACCAAAGGTCTACAAATCCTCTCGATCGACAATGGAGGCGGCTGTGCCTTCCCTTCCCTTTACCTGCTTGTGGGCACTTCGACCGGAGGATGGATTGCTTTGAGGCTTGGGAGGCTGGGGATGACTGTTTGGGAGTGTATGTACGCTTTCAATGAGATCGTAAAGGAGGTCTTCTCCCAGAAGCCGCTAGGTACAGAGGGCAACCCCCTTATTCTGACAGAGCTTTTGAACCCGTTAATCGAGAAGATCGTTGGAGATTACACCACACAGTCCGAAAGATCGATGCTCGCCAACTTGGACGACGCGAGTCTTCCAATGCTCCATCCAAACTTCGACGAGCGATGCCGCACCTTTGTCATTGCGACCTACGCCAACTCAGTAGTTCCTCTGGAGATGTGCTGTTACAGTGTTCCCTTCGTCGAGCGGCTGTTGGAGAAATTCGGAATGCAGAACTGCAAGGCAGTTGCAACACCGTTCGAAATTGGAGGAAAGCTGGAGCCGGCGACGGAGGAAGATAAAGAGGAAGGTGGAATCCCTGAGTCGTGGGTTGGTCGTTACCGAGAGGCAATTGGATCGCTTCTGTACCTCATGATCACGACTCGACCCGACCTCGCCTTGGCCGTCACTCAAGTCGCCCAGTTCGCCGAAAATCCCTCGTCGCTTCACTGGAAAGCCGTCAAACGAATCTTCAGATACCTACGAGGCACCTCACACTTCAAAATCACGTATCGAAGTGATGGAGAAGGACTCACAGGTTATTCCGACTCAGACTTCGCCGCCTCGTACGACCGCAAATCCATCTCAGGGATGCTGTTCACGAACGCTGGTGGCGCCGTCGTTCGGAAGAGCAAGAAGCAGTCGGTTGTCACTCTTTCGAGCACAGAAGCCGAGTATGTCGCTCTATCTGTCGCAGCTCGCGAGGCGACGTGGCTCCGCAACCTTCTCAACGACCTCGGTTTCCCTATCGACGGTCCGATCGACATCTTTGGCGACAACCTAGGCTCCCATCAGCTCGCAAACAACCCTGTCTTTCAACAACAAACAAAACACATCAACATACCTTTCCATTACACTCGCAAATGCGTCCTCAATGAGAAGATCAGACTCCTCTACATGGATACGAAGGATCTCCCTGCAGATACCCTTACGAAGGGCGTTTTGAGGATGAGAATGGATAATGCGATGGAAGAGATTGGAATGAATGGAAAGTAGGATGCAAGCGGGAGTTTGATGGGGCTATGGGAGCATAAACACACCCTCCTTTCTCTTGCTGGTGCAAAGTCATATTCTCTTGGTTCCTTTTTCTTATTACTCAGCTTTTATACAATAAAATAACTTCCCCTGCAAGTGTGAGACCCAGAGTTTTGATTGGTCTCACACCTTGCAGGTATGTATTTCATTCTCATATGGAACATACAATAAGAGAGTTTTGATTGGTCTCACACCTTGCAGCACCTTGCAGTCCCGCTCGCCCCACCACTCGTAATCTTTATCACTCGCAGTGTCTAATGTTCCCCAATCACGTATCAGCGAATGAGAGATGAGCATTTCAAGGGAGGAATGAAAATGTGGCAGAAAATTTGGTGGGATCACATGACGATGCTCCCTCCAGCTACGGCTTCCCGAAGCTCTTCTTCCGCTTTTGCAACGCGTCTATCATGCTTTTGAGGATCTTGCTAACATCGGCCTTCGGCGCACCAGCTTCACGATGTCTGCCTTCTGTCACATTGAGCCGAAGTGGTTGAGATACTTCCCAGAGTAGCGATAATACCTTCTTTCTGTCCCATCTCCATTCGACGTCGTAGCTACCTAGAAGCACAGAGACGTCCGTGTTGAAGTCTCTTTGTGGAAGTTCAGAGCTGAGGAGATTACGTTTATTCACGAGGGCAGTTTGAGGATTGCCCTCCCAATCAGCGAGTGGATAGGAACCCTTAAGACGAAGTGGTTCGACACCGAAGATGAAAGAAGGTTCCTTGTTATCATAGATCCTCCCAGAGCCTTGCGCCATGGACGTCTCCATAGTGGTCTGCAAAATTCGCTTTCTGAACGGTCCGATTTGTCCAGTCTTCTGGGGGACGAAATGGCAGAAAAAGTAAAATATGCAGAAAAGGACGGATTCGACGTCGTCAATAATAGTCTGTCGGTGTAAAGGTCGCACAGATTTTGGTGGTGGTGGGGGACACTTCATACCAGAGGATTCGCCGCTTTCCTCTACCACGTCGTCTTCACCCATGATGTCGTCCTCTTCGTTCGTGACGCTGACATTATCTATGACTGTATCTTTGCCATCGTTATCGTTATTGACATCGTCCATGATCGTGTCGTCATCACCAACCTCGTCGTTGCCTGTGTTGTACATGATGTCCCGGATTGCCTGCAGTGCACGTCGAGACAGAAAAATAAACGTTCCCTTGCGAAACATGAGGAAAACCCTATTAACGTCGGATATTACTCACGGAGATCTCAACATGATGCTTTTTGTTACCGTCCTGTGTACCCTTACCAGAGCCAGTGTCCCCCGACTTGGGCATTTCGATTGAGAAATCAAAATCGTTTAACCAACCGAGAGTCGTGCCAGTTTCTTTTTGCCCAGGCGTCCATTCCCGCATGAAAATATTCGCATAGGAGACATCACGATGGGCGAAGTTGTGATCATTCAGAGTTGCTAACTCTGTAAGAAATCATCAGATACCGAGGTCACGGGTTAAGCGAAGGACTCACGCCTGAGAACGCCAATGAAAGTATCCAGGACCTCCTCAAGGTTCGTTGCTGCTCCAAGAGGAAGGCCGATGGTAGAGTGTAAAATTAGAACAGGAACTAGCTCCTTCATCTGAATCTGCGGCTGTTTCTTCTTGTCCCAAAAAGCATATTCCTCGAATATCTTGCTCGTCGAGAACTGGGGAAATGAAAGCAGGACACGGGGAGCGTGTTCGAGCCAGTCCCAGTATTGGCCCTGGCGATCCAGAGAACCTTCCTCGAGTTTCCTTCTCCACTCCTCAAAGCGCTTGACGGTCTTCTTCATCCTTCCGAGAAGAGTTTTGTCGAGCCATACATGCTTGATGACCCCGTATCCCTTCCCATCTAAAAATCTGCACGCCCAAACCTGTGTCCCGCTCCCCGTGATTGAGTACTTTTGGAATAGCCCCTCTGCCACGACGTTGGAGCGGAACCCGGTTCCCGTAACTTGGCAGCCGCTCAAACGTCCTTTCAGATCCAGTTTGAATCCCAGTTGTGCGGACGGTGGCAGGTTCGTTAGGGATGCTGACGGGGACATGGTTGATCCTGCGATCGAAAGTGACTCCTCAGAGGCTTGCGACGGTGATTCCTCAGAGGCTTGCGACGGTGATTCCTCAGAGGTTTGCGACGGTGACTCCTCAGAGGTTTGCGAAGGTGACTCCTCAGAGGTTTGCGACGGTGATTCCTCAGAGGAAGATTCAGTCGGCGACACTTGAGAGGACTCCGCCGGGAGGTCCCAATTAAAAATCAACGTGCCGTCGTGATCGAAGATGTCGAGAAACCCGGTCTCCTTCTCGTCTCCTTTCACAAGGGTTTCCAAGTCCTCTAAAAACTCCTTAAAGTTCTTCTTCAGGTTCTGCATCTGGGATTGCCATCTGCCTCCACGAGCATTAATGATCCAGCAGTACTTCTTGTTGTTGAGAGGTCCCTCGAGTAAAAGACCCCAGAAAAAAAGGCGAGGTCTCGCTGCCAGCGGATAGACGGCGCCACGGCCCAGCTGCCTTTTCCCCTTCGCGGCTTGGCTCTTTCGTCCAGTCTTTACTTCCACGCCACAAGCTGCGCTGGAGTACGCAGGTTTTGCCTCGAACTTGCAGGACGTCACCATTCCATCCATGTTGAGGGAATCCTTTTGGGTGACGTTGCCCCATAACTGCAACGATTCGTCCACTACGTGATATCTGAGTACCGAATTCGGCAAAACTTCCTGAAGACTTCGTCATGCTCTCTATCTTAAGAAATGGGGCAAGTTCACTTCAAGTTACCTCGTACATGCGCTTCATAAAGTCTTCGAGCGTCTGTTCATCCTCCCAATCCTCCTCACGAAACCTCTTCAATTCTTCGGAGAGCTGGGTATAGCTACCATTGAGCACCTTGGGGCGCAGACCAGGGACTAGGATGGGAGGAGGTTCAGCCTGGACGCGACTATCGAACTGCAGATAGCGTGCTACGCGCTGAAAGATGCGAATCCGCTTGTTTGATGTGAACCCAGACTCATCTGCCTTCCTCTTGTTAGAAGGAGTCGCGGGAGGCGCAGTCGTGACAAAAGTAGGAATCGGAGTGGTGTCTCTTTGTCCAGTGCCACCTTCTTCCATGCTGAGAGTTCCACTTGCCAGGTTGACTGCAATGTTGGTGGGATGAGTTGAGATGATTGATTACTAAGCTTGGCGACAAGCCTCCTCGCGCAACGGTGACTAGGTCCCTGATTACTCTGAGTATCCGCCGCGACGCGAAGCAATCTGATCTGATGGAGTCGCCATATCCACCATAGCAGACCTCCTCGATCGCAATGTCCTTCCTTTGGAAACTCGACTCAGGGAAATCCCAGACCCGACTCCAACCGCTAGCCCCGAAAACTTCAGAGCGGAGCTGCGAGACTTCGTCCCTATCACCTCCCCATCGACCCGCTTCCTCGAGGGCGTTTGCGACGCCACAGACCGTATCTTGGGACCCGAATTCGCCTGAGATCAACCTCAAACGTCTTTCCAGTTCACTTGCGCGCTATCGCTCGAAACCCTGTCGGAGACGAAAGCATCACGAATACTCAGGCTTTCGCCTCTTGGCGGCTTGCTGTCACGGATGCTTTCGAAGAAGCGACCAACCTGATCCTAGAATTTGAACGTGACACACCAATCAAGGTACTTGCACCGTCAGCAGGTTCTCGGTCGATCAGTGCACCAAGTTTCAAGGCGAACTCAAAGGCCAATGCGTTTCTACCAACCTTGGAGATCTCATTGTTACTATGGGCAAGAGCGACGACGGATATGGCACTAACTTGTATCGTGCAGGAGACGAAGCTGGAGCTCGTTCAATAGGCAAAAAAGTTCGTCCAGCCGTCTCCCTCATTATCCTAACAATTCCCAAGCTAGGGAAAAGATGTCCGTAAATAACGCGACCTTAGGCATACTCTTAGGTGGAACGTCCTTCATCTTTTTCCAGCGAGTCATCACATCCGATCGATCCTACCTATTGTGTTCCGATAGGTACACGTCGTCGGTTCTCGAGTTATCAAAATGATCGCTGGCAGTGTTTGGAGGATGCAATCCTCCTTCTACCTTCCGATCACCATCCCCTCTAGATTCAAGTCTCTTCGTCGGCACCTCAAATTCCACCTGCTACGAACTCTCTTTCTGGGCCGCCGGGACAAGGAAAGGACGCACAGATATCAAACAACGAAACCTGGCCACAGCGGTAAGTGATCTCGTTCGGTGGTCGGTACGATCGCTAATCGTTGCCTTCCAGCCTGGTGCGTAACGCTAACCGGTCCGCCCAGTCGGCACGATTGTCAGTCCCTCTCATCTAGCTGCCCGCCATTGATGTCCACCTCTAGTCGAAGCTCTGGGGGGAGAAGCGATTGGAAGTCGCTGAAGCCCTTGGGTGGGGAGGATTCGCGACGGTTATCGAAGTAACCTTAGGCAGCGAGAAGTTCGTGGTCAAGTACTACAATGGTTTGAGAAAGGATGAAAGATCGAAGCCTGACCGATATGGATTGCTTTCGACAAGAACTCGCAGCATGCAAGCGACTTTCGGACCTACAAGAGGAGTATATTCCGAAAGTTTATGGAAGCTAAGAAGAAGTGGAGGAAGTTTCGGCATCATTCTGATGAAAATACTTAAAGGTGCGTTCGAGCAGGGGTCGAGAAGATGTCATTTCTATCGAGGTAGGTTGTAACTGATCGGTTGACGTACATTTTATTTCGCTTTCTGGGGTAAAGCCCTGGTGGCGTTGAAGAAAGGGCACGAATTCGGCGTCGTCCAATATCCCTTCTTCAATCCTGTTTCAATCTCCAGCCCTCATTAACCTCATTCGTCATAACAGGCCTTGATCAAACCGAGCGTTCCTCTTAGTTCTCCTGCCTCTTCTAGAATTCTCCTGCCTCTTCTAGAATTCTCCTGCCTCTTCTAGAATTCTCCCAGTAAGCCCTTAAAAACAACAACATGCCACTTCATGGGCCGCGAAAGAGGTTTATTCCTACCCACTGTAGCCCAACTTCGTAGTCCAATCCTTCGACCGATCATTCTTTTCAAACGGTTAACACTCAATTTCAGTATCGTCTTGTCAATTTTGGGACGGTCGTAGTGCCAAGGTTCGACGATTGAGCAATACTCAAGACACAGCAACGCAACCATACGATCACGATTTGAACACGGCGGCACGCGTTCCAATCAACGTCCAGTGCCTACTACAAGCATTACTACACCGGAATTAGACAAGAATCTTGAAGGGGACCCTGTTCCGGTTAGGATCATCTTACAGAAATCTCTGGAAGCGAGCATCACCAACGTAAGCAGCTTCAAGCTCTTGCGGAGCCCATCGGTAGCCTTGATGGTTTCCAGGCCTAATGTGCGCTCAATCCCAGATTTCATCTGTTACTCGAACCGAGCATCATCCAATCCGTTCCCCACTCCAATGGCTTCATCCGCCCCCTCCGTAGGCACACGCAGGGCCAGCTCACCATCCGCGCCGCTGTTCCACGAAGCGCCTCACAAAGTGTCCCCTAGGCGTTCCCCAAGGGAGTGGGTGTTTTCCAAAGAGATAATCATCCCCAGTACATGCTGGTGGCCCACGCCTCGATCAGCCCCATCCGTCGGTGCTGAAGGGGCAGGAGATGATGAGACTCCAATACCGCCTTGCAACTTCCTCATGGCCGCCGTCCGCACCACTTAACCCTAAACCCATGGCGCCTTCTCCCATCCCGGCGACCGGCGGCAATCTGACCTTGGGGAGCACTCCTGCCAATGCACCCTTCCCGCTGATGGTTATCCAGAGTTTGCACAACTCCCAGTCCCCACAAGCCACTTAAACGACCAGCAGCAGTTCAACCCACATGCTAACCCTATATCGTGGAAAGGAACCCGCGGAACCCAGGATATCCGAACGTCTCCTTCGCGCAAACAGTCCTCGTACCTGCAATTGGAAACAGGGATTTCCCCCGTTCCTCTTTCGCCCAACCACCCCGCCTCCCCAGTGACAGCCGCTGCCCATGTCAAGAAAGTTCTCCCGCAAAAAAATGTCGTTGTCACCGAACAATTGGACCAAGCTTGTAAGGACAGCGTCCTCCAGCTCTTCCCAGTACCTCTCCTCCTCAACCCGCCCAAGTTCGCCTCCTCAATTCGAGACGACGTCAAGACCAATCTACGCCTTTAGGCGGAAACGAGATGCTGAGAGCTAACAATGCGGTCCTTCCTGGTGTCACCATTGAGTATCTCACTTCAATCCTTGTTCAGTTCTCGATTAAGCATCCTGCAGTGGAGAAAGCGTCAAGGTTATGATGTGACTCCATCACAAATGGGACACATGGCAAAAGCCTCATTAGTCATACGATGGCTCAGGTTAAGAGGGCTGTGAAGGCGATCGTCGAGGATGGCTCCTGCGTGGCGAATCAGATGAAAATGAAGATGCAAGAACAACCTCTGGATCACCGCTACCATCGCTTTTCCGTCCATACGGTGGGAAGCATCAAGTGGGAGGAGTGGGAGCGAACTCAGGTCGTGGTCAGCCATACGAAGGCGTATATGGACGTGATGAGTCATAAAGCACGTCATGCTGCTGACCATCTCGTACAAGGTATGAAATCTCACCTCCCGTTTCGCTACTATGTTGATGTTCTGACAATGTGCAGTGAACAGATTGCAGTTCGTCGATGGTTTCTGTTGCCGCCTCCAGGATCTTGCTTTGGGCGAGAGGCTGAGATCGAACTTGTGAGAGAAGCTGTCCTTAGAGGTCGTCATGTCGCGATTGTTGGTGGAGCTGGAAACGGAAAATCCGCTGTTGCACTCGACACATTGTAAGCAGAGGAGATGAACCAGGCCTTCGCAGGCACCGAGAAGATCTCCGCTTTTGGGGTTCGCTGCGACAACTCTGACAACTTTGCCAGGTTTTGGTTTTCGGATCACGTTTGCATCGATATCTCCACGCTGTCCCAGTCCAGACCTCACCGCCACCTACTTCGGAAGCCGAATATGCCGTCTTGGTTTTGGATAATGTTGAAACCCCCCTGCTTGCTGACAACGACAAAAAGCAACACTTTTTCGAACACCACTTCGTGTAACTCATTCGGGCCACTGCTTCTCGTGGTTCATCGGGGAGATCGAGCGGAATCTTCAGGTGTGACATGGAAGGCGGGCATGAAGTTTGTAGTTGGTAGTTTGGGGAATACAGTGCGCTGGAAGTCTTTGAAGATTCATATCAGGGAGAAGATGAGTCCTCACGACCGCTTCGCCAGCCGGACTTCCACGCTCTATCCAATAAACTATTCGCTTTGCGTGCCAACGAGGATTCAACCATGACCCTCGAGCAACTGACAAATGGAAGGACAAAAAGACATGTGTAGCTTTTTATGGGATGAAATAGAAAAGAGGCAATCACCTCCAATACCTCTATATCGTTCTCGCTCGATTCTCCAACCCTCACAAGCAGTGGGAGTGCCGTCTTTGCGCTTGCACTACTGTGATGTCACGGTCTGACTCAACGATCTCTCAGAAGTCATTTCCAGCTCCTATGAATCGCAGGATATCTTCCAGCCCATTGCTGTTATTTCAAAGATTGGACTTGTCAATGACATCAAACGTACTCTTTGTATGCTCGCTCCCATTCGTGGATACCTCTTGTCTCTAATTCCAAACCGCCATTTTCCATGAGTAGTGCTCTATCACTTCAGCCGCTTGTGAACCATCTCATGGTAAATGCAGAGAAAACCGTCCAGGTCACTATGCACTGCATCCCTTCCGTAGACAAAATGCGAACCTTGAACATGTCCTTCTCACAAACATGTTGCACCTACACACCCTTACCAATCCTTCAGCGCTTGGAGAAAATAGGTGAGTTCCTAGGCCTGAACATCGGCTCCTAACTTCACTCTTCCAACAGGTTATGCCTGTTGTGGATACGACCCTCGGAATGCCACTTTCTGCCGGTCACACATAGTCTAGTTCGTTAGAACTGAAGGTTTCGTTCACAATGATCCTTGGCCCCTGATTTCTTGAGCATGGCGAGAACGAGAGTGGGCTGGCGAAGTTCAAGGAGGCGAAGGATCTCTACACGGAAATCGGAGATCGTCAGGGTCAGGAGGATCGTTGCATCCGCAAGGTCGAGATATTGATTTTCGATGTGCACGGAACGAGGACGCTATGAAGGTGTTCGAGGAGGCGAAGCACCTCTATATGGAGCTAGGAGATCGACTCAGTCAATCCAACTCCTTCATCATCTTCGCTGTTTATAGAGGGCGGAAAGAGGACGATCTGAAGGCGAGATAATCTGTTCTACAGACGTGGGCGAAACGTTGAATCCTTTAGAAACTTTGGATTCAATATCTCCTCATCTACCGGACATTTCGTGTCCTAATGACTATAATTTTGCTTGCAATCTCTGGGAATATAATAAAAGCATGGTTCTACGCATGATGAAGTTTCTCCAAGGATATATGAACGATTCCTGCATTTGCTTTTCCCACATCTTCAAAAATGATGGCAAGTCGACCATTTCCCAAAGCTTGGCCAATTTCCCCGGGACTTTCCATTCGATGTCCAGGAGTGGCTACTCAACCCTGCTTACGACATGACGTTATCCAACACCATCATCATCAATCAACAACCCTAGATTACTGATTCTGATCAACAATACAACGCGATCATGTCAAATCAGGTATTGTCAACGCCTTCCCCTCAACCTTCTCCTCATCCTCAGGAACAGAAGCAGCCCTTTTCAACAGTTCCCGATCAACCCCATGCAACCTCTCACCACAACCCACCGTACTGAGATAGATGTTTATGTGCCCAGCATCAGCTATCCTAAGGCATATCGAGCGACTGAAAAGGAGGTGAGGGGGACATGGGTGTCTATGAACATAGAGGGGTTTATGGGGATGATTGAGAAGAGCAGTCCAATAGCTGAGGCAGCACTTTCCGAGCTGATGAAAACACGCCAGCCAATCGTACTGCCAACTGCTGAGCCGCTGCAATACAACGTCGTAGTAAGTGCTGTGCTTTCTGCCGCTCACGGGAGTGGATTTCATAGATCGAATAGATCGATGCGATGAGCGGTTATTTGGATGATGGATGGCAGCAGGTCAATACATCTGCTCCATCGACATCAACATCCCCAACGTCTTCGACGCGACTAGTGCCAAACCGGATATCCTTCTTTATTCGCCACCCAGACGGGGAGTCGACGGTCGAATGACGGATATGAAGGAAGCTGAATTGTTCTGGGAGTTTAAAAATGGTGTGCACCCGTTTCACGATGCTCCCAAAACGGAAACGCACAGGGGCATGGGCAAGGCGAATGCCGACGAACCTGACATCAAAAACGATGCCTTGCAAGCGGCGATGGGGAGGGACGAATACGAGGATACTCCAAGCGGCTTTGAGAATGGAGCCGACAGTGCGGTGGAACTTCGCGGTCGAATAACGCTTTATAACACTGTCATTCAAATCCTCCAACACAGGACTCGCGTCTTTTCCATCTATATCGATGGAAAAATAGCGCGCCTCCTTTGCCATTCTCGTGCAGGCACAGCCGTCACCCCTCCGTTCAATTACAACGAGGAACCCCATCTTCATAAATTTTTGTTTCGATACACTCGCTCTGCCAAAGCTCAACGAGGACATGACGATACGTACAGGAAACCCAGCAACCGTGTCGGGGAATTAAATGCAAGGAAGCGCCTTGGACTTGAGGGTGACGATCCACTATACGTCGTGGAGTTCGATTCGACGAGCTACTACGTCTCGAAACCTTTCACCAACTTTCACGAATATCCCGTCGGTCGCAACACGAAATGTTTCTGTGCATACTGCCCTGGCCTTGACAGCCTTGTCCTTTTGAAGGATATATGGAGGAAGATGGAGTACGAAAAGGAAGGAGACACACTTCGAAAACTAAATCTTGCAAACGTCCCCAACATCCCAACTGTTCTTGATGACCGCGATATGGACGGCAGCTTCCAGATATCGCGGCACCGTGTCGCCAGGCCATGCAGCATTATATTCAGGTAACTGACAAGATTGGACGCCGCTTTCTTCATTCACGTCTAGCTGGGAAATGGTCAACGCAGTCTGTGATGCCATTCGAGGCCGATTCGAGGTATGTTTCTGCCTTGTTGTTACTGGTTGTCTGACCCGAGCACAGCCCACGAAGCCGCATGGGAGAGGACGACGATTTTATACCGCGATATTTCATCAGGCAATATCCTTATTTATGATCTACCATCAACATCTGATGATGAGCCAAGAACCTCCCAAGTGTTGAACCTGAGGTTCATCAGAGTGACAGAACGAAGAAAAGATGAACCTCAGATAGCTGAAAACAGACTAAACTACGGGAGCGGGCGGAACTGACACCAGATGCGATAGCCAACTCGAGAGAACGAAAAGAACGTAAAGACGAAAACATAATAACTTCAACACCAAGGACTCTTGATTGATTGGGAAATGGCAAAAGTGGGCCTTTCCCAGGACTCCAGAACGCACTGTAAGATAATCCACCGGTTAATTGTGCAAGTCATTCAAACTGGTGACTGTTTAAGGCACCCATCAGTTCTTAGCTCTTGAACTCATGGGTCCAGATCACATCCCGCATGGACCTCGACACGACCTGGAATCGTTCATCTACGTCTTGTTTTGGATCACACTACGCCATGCTAGCACGTTGATGTCAGACTACAAAAGAACAGAGTTGCTCCGAAATTTCGATCGGAAGAGTACGATGGCGGCCAGTTACGCGGCGAAATTGACTTTTCTGAAGTCCCCCACCCAAGTGTTACATCTTCGTCTGGATACGCCAGGGCTGCGCGATGTGCTCCAGTCAGTCTGGGGGCCCTTCCAAACTTACATGGATACAACCGAACTTGGAAATGAAGGCGACAGAAGCATCGTGACGCATTCTCATCTCATCCTGAAGCTTGCATCCGGCCTTAGAGACGAGAAGTGGAAACGTACGAAGGATGCTGCAGTCGAGTACAAGGTGCAGAAGTGACCAAGAGATCACGCAGATGACGATGGAGAGGATCAAGAAAGAACGGAAAGTGGTCAAGGAATAAAGGTGCGAGCGGTAGTCAACGCAATGGAAGGGTTTCGAGGAGCACGAAGAGCGCGGCGGGAAGTACGAAGAGATCTGCCAGTCGAACGAGAAGCAGGGTTGGATCGTGGAGTATCGAGAAGGACAGGTTTAAAGAGCCAAGGATGATGTGAGTTTGAACTAGGTTACTTGCGTGCAGAAACTGAAGGATTCTGTCTAATATATATTCTTTATTCCTGATGCTGTTTCGCTGCTTTCCCTTTAGGACATAATGTAACAATCTGATAGGTAGAACTGTGATATCTTCGGGTTATAAAGTGACGGGTTTGAGAAGCTTAAGGAATGATTCCCTTTGACAGACAGTCCACTTGAATTCTACTTTCCAAACAGTAAGAGAGAGACATATCCAAGATGTTGTGATATTCACCTTCACGATTCATGGAGGGTTAGGTTTCAGAATGTTCTTCTATCAATCTACTGTGACATTTAATGGGAAATCGTTGTGCAGAATAAAGAGATTTGATTTTAGGCAAAGCCTCAAAAAGCTAGATCCTGAGAGTATACGCCGGTGCGCTTAGCGAATACACCTGTACGTCTCACTGCTTGGCTCCTATACGACTCAACCGCTCTTTGTCCATCTTCACAGCACGCCTCCAAAGTTCCTCAGTCAGATGCTTCTCTCCCAGTGAAAGAGTGAGCAGTCTACGCCAACCGGGAAATCGGATCAGTGTATGAAGGGAAGGGAAGGGAAAGGAGCAGTGAGATGAAGCAAACCGCATAAGTGTGATACGTCTCCCTAGATCTCCCTCCACCACCTGCACAACGTTCTCCTTCCTCCATGCCGAGAAATCTGACGCAATTATCTGAGTCCCGGAAAGCCGTCAGCGTGTGCAGATGGTTTTCAGGTGGCTGACTTACTTCGCTTAGTGTCGGCGACAGTTCCACCTCTTTATCATTCGCGCTGCTGGAGAGATGCTGAATATAACCTCGAAGTCTGTCTAGGGACTCTCCGCTTCTAACCTCATGTTGCATCGGTGAATCGGAAGGTAAGACAGAAACAACAGCGTCTGTCTGGGCTACCCATTAATTTGCACTTGCCTGAGGACAAGGTGACACCTACAACAACGATCGGTGTCCCGTGCGAGAGCACAATGAACCCGATATCTGTGGGAAAAGAAAAGGATGAGAAAGGGAAGGTATAGTCCAGTTTTTGTTCTCTGACAGCAGTCTGAAGCGCGTGGAGATTCTTTAAACCTGTACCGTAACATGTCAACAAACCGTGTATGATTTCAGGAGAGGAAGGTGTGCCTCCTTCGTTCAGTGCCCCTTCAGACAAGTGCGTCATGTCCACGCCTACAATCTGGCCGTCTGGCACTTGCAATAAACCTTTTGTTAAGGAATCACCGTCGGAGATGGGAGAAAGTTTGATTGATGGATTGTTAAGATACCCAAGGGAGGTATGTAGCGTAAAGAAGCGCGGAAGAAGCTGAGCCAACGACTCGAATATAGGCGGGACGTGTGTTGTTGCGGTAGGGAGGGACAGTGCGATAGAAAGACGGCCGAGGGGTGGTGATCGAGTGTGTCTGAATACTCTGTCAGAGAATGATGCAAGGGAAGGGAGAGAAACTTGCATCCGACTTATGACGGAGAGGAGGAGCCATTCAGCCGCATGTTGGTCGCCGCTTAGTCCGTCAGTCAAATACCTCAGGGTCTCTTCGCGCAGAGTCTCAAACTCTTCGGTGGCTGGTATTGGAAGTGACAAGTCGTCTAGAGGTTCCATGTATAAAACATGAACTGTCGGTAGCTTCTCGTCTCCATTCTGGGTGACGAGATAGTCTTCCATGTCGAGGGAGGCGAGGTGGTCTTCAACTGATACACTGTTACCCCTTACCATGGAGGAGGGGTCTGAAGGTGGATAGAATATCCCTACGCATTGAAGTAGTGAAGTCGAACGTAGCGAGTTCGCGAGAGTAGGGTCATACAACTTCAAAATGTAGCGCGAGTATGATCTTTCTGTCTTCATTCCCAAGTTCTAATCCACAGGTAAAGAACTGAATACCATCATTCCAGAAAGGATATAGCGTACCTCGCGAATCCACCCACTATCAACGTCCTCAACGATAATCACGCTGCGTTCTTCCCACTCTGCCTGTTCAACATTTCCCCCATCATCCTCAAGCTCTATCTTGTCAACATATCTAAAGCCAGTCGGTACGATTTCTTCACCCCTCGTCGTGTCGATCACCATACATCTCAGCCTCACCAAAGAAGCAGGCGGTGTGGTGTTATCAGCATAAGGCGGCGAGATTTGGAGGTCACAAAAGGAGGATGAAATGGAGAGGTGCGTCTGCGGATCAGGGAAGGAACGAATGTACTCTAAAGGAGCACAGAGAGCAACTGATGACGGGGAGGGAGACATTTCGATGAAGATGAAAGTGGTCGTTCCTACACGCGACGCGTCGCGCCACTTAATCGACTGTCCTGAACTCAGGAAAATCACATGAAACAGGATTGGGGTGCAATACAGGGTGCAATGGGTTAAGATTTGACGACCGATGTCTCCCATCAGACTGAACATTTCATGTTGGAAGCGAGAGCTTCCATAGCACCAATCATCGAAAGCCAATTTCAGCTAATATTCTTAGTTATTATTCCCTTAATGGTGATTTTTAGTTGTAAGGATCGAAACTACAAGAAAATACACGACCACCTCAAATCTCCTACTTCCTACCTAAACAACATCTGAAATATTCACCCTATCCCAATCTCAATGTTATTGCACTGGGATCTAGCAGAGGGGAGGGCTTACGGCATCTCATCGATCTGAGTAGCGTAATATTGCTCAATGTCCCTCAAAATCTTCACGTCATCCAAGGTGACAAACTAGTCCATTCTATCAATACATGCAAAGCCCGTGAGTTGAAAGACCAACGTTTATAGCAACACCTTTTCGTCCAAAACGTCCAGAACGACCGATACGATGAATATAAGCTTCACGGTTGTTGGGCAGGTCATAGTTGATGACCAGCGACACTTGCTGGACATCGAGGCCCCTCGACCTAATCAGTCCCAACGAACCTTAGCTCCACTCTACGAAATGTTTGACGACAAACACGCACCAAACGTCGGTGGAGATGAGCACCCTCGAGTTACCCTGCCTGAACTCTCCCATGATAGCATCCCTCTCCGGCTGGGGCATGTCACCATGCATCGAAGCGACGGTGAAGTTGGCATCTCGCATCTTCTCGGCAAGCCAGTCGACCTTCTTCCGCGTGTTGCAGAAAATAACAGCTTGAGTAATCGTCAATGTGTCGTACAGATCGCAGAGCGTGTCAAATTTCCATTCCTCTTTGTCCACGGCTAGAACCAGCGAAGATCATAAACGTTGGTGTCAAAAGAGATGACGCACGTACCAACGAAGAATTGTTTAATTCCCTCGAGCGTCAACTCATCACGTTTCACCAATATCCTTATCGGGTCGGTCATGAACTTGTTCGTCATCTCCAACACATCGTAGGGAAGAGTAGCCGATAGAATAACGACCTGAGTTTGTGGAGGGAGATACCTATGGACATTTGTCACTTTCGACACTTCCCAAGGGCATCAGAACGAACCTATAGACGTCGTACACCTGGTCCTTGAATCCTCGGTTCAAGAGCTCGTCCGCCTCATCCAGTACAAGCATCTTGATATTCCTCGTTCGAAGATGTCGGCGTTTGATCATGTCGAAGACGCGACCAGGAGTGCCAGAGACGACATGTTGCCCGTAGTCCAATTTGCGGATATCCTCGCCGATGGACGTGCCGCCGATGCAAGCATGGCATTGGACATTCTGGAGAGAAATACAGTCAGTTTCATTAAGCAATTGGCGCAGCTTCGCGGCAGGAATACAACTTGTAAAAGAACAAGGTGATTGGAAGGCGGAAACAGGGGGCGTTTATACTATCTTCACGTATCTGACCTAATACTGTTGAAGCCACCATCAGCTGTGAAGAGCAAGTAAATTGCTGCGTTTAGATGGCGGTGATACAACAACATTTCTTCAGGAGAAGCCAACAGGAATGAGATGCGGTTGTTCTACCGTTCAAGCAATGACAACTGATGCAGAAATAACAATTTGTTCGCCTTCTTTTCATGTGTCCAGAGCCTTCGTTTGAAAAATTAAGAACTAGAAAGGGACCGTACGCCCACATTTGTTCATGTCAATTGTCCAGCATGGGATACTTCGTTGGAGAAAAGGGAAAGGGGTTTCCATCTGAGCATCTGAGCATCAAAATTCGCCCATGAAAAGAAAGCTATTGGAGAAGCGGAAGAGCAAGAGAAGCGAACTCATTCGCAGGAGTAGATTGTTTGAGAAATGGCCACCCTACATGGAAAGAGAGACGCACCATATAATCACCCAAAGCAAGCACTACACTCTGAATCTGGGTAGCCAGTTCCCTCGTGGGACTGAGCACCAGAGCTTGAGTCTCCCTGAGCTGGGTGTCTATGCTCTGCAAAATGCTAATGCTGAAAGTGGCAGTCTTTCCCGTCCCGCTCTGAGCCTGTGCGATGACATCGCGTCCCTTGGTGATGGGCAGGATGGCACGCTGTTGGATAGCTGAAGGCTTCTCGAAGTTGTATGCGTATATGCCTCTGAGCAGGTCGTCCTTCAATCCGAGCGAGTCGAAGGTGGGCGCAATTGTCACTGACTCGGAGGTCTCGAACTGGAGGCGTGCGTCGGTGCTGGGATCCATCGTACTCGACAACTTGGAGGTTGCTGTTGGTTGCTGAAAAGTTAACCACGGTGGCCAAGGGGCTCAACCTTGCTTCAGGGGTCTGTTTCTTCCCGACAGCACCTGCTTCATAGCTTCGTTCTGTTACAAAGGCCCTTGTGAGTGCATTCTCATGACCATTAAATCTGCTTTACCGAGATCCTTATTTTTACATCACTTACTTTTTTTCCATTACATAGGTGAATAGCATGGCAACTCCATCACACCCGTGAACTGCCTCAACCACATCTATCCTTGCGGGCCAGGGCCATCCAAGCCGCATCATATTCCATTTACGTGAACATATTGAAATTCTCACCGTCCTGAGGAAGCTCGAATAGTTGCGGCTCGAACTTCTGGACTAATCACAAATCACAGCTGTCAGTACGTTACGTTAGCAAACGACTGATACAATCGAGGTCTCTTGAGGAATTCGAATACTTCTACGACTCAAAACCGGACGTCCCAATTACCCCGTCATTACCAACCTTCGAGCATAGACGCCGCCTGAGAACGTAACATTAGGTGGAGGTCTGCCTCCCACTCCGAGGGCGAGGGAGAGCGCCGTCGGACCAACGTGCGACATCGAATATGTTAGAATTCTATGCCACCTCTAACGACTTCTTCATGGACTCTGACAAAGCTCTCCTCTTGCTGGCGGACGTGTTGTCGATTCGGTCCACCGGTTACTCTGCATTGCACGAAGCTAGTTTGGTACGAAGTGGAAACGTGATTCGTACACCTTCAGCAGGAAAGACACAACAACAAGAGTAAATCCTGGGTAATCGATGACGCATCAATGGCTTTTCGATGGGAGCCGATATTCACATTTGTCCTGCAGAACTCCTACCGCCCCTCTCCCTTCCTCTCTTGCATCGACATGCCAATCACTCGTGCTCATTTAGTGGCAGTATACAAGTTGTAGACGCGGATACGGTGCTCAGTCGGCGCAACCTCCTCATGATGCTTTGTACAAAGTAATTCCATGTATCTTCCTCGCTCCTGGATGTTGGGATGTTGGATTGGTCAACATAGCATTGGACTTGCTTGTAAGTGCGCGGTCAACTCTCTGTTACATTCGACCAAAGTTTTTAACCTTTCAAACCTTGTTAGACGTTAGTAGGCCACCTCTACCCAAAGCAGAGCTGATGTCAAAGTTCCTAGTTCGAGTTTCGGACTCAAACAACGTGGACAATGTTTTTTCAGTGCTGAAAAGTTGGGTTCTATAATATATAGTCTGAAAATCGAGGCGGAAACTTCCTCCTTCATTTTTCATACAATAGGAATCAGTCAAAAACTGGTGTAGTCTAAAGACTTCGAAGTGGATACCTGATACGCTAGACGAAAACTTAAAGACGTTGAATGAGCTAGAGCCGTTTGAGATCTTGTAAAAGTCCACTGTCTTGCTCCTCTCCTTCCTGGGGCATGTGAGTTAGGTGGCAAGGTTGAAGTCAACTGCTTGTAAAACTTCAACTAACCCGTCTTAAGAACTCCAACCGTTCGTATTGCGAGTAGCTACACAAAGTTCGGGGGTAAAAAACACTCTGGAACCTGGCTAATGGTTTGGATTGCCCAAACGTAGAGTAGTCGACGAAAGGGAAGTGTAAGGCTATAGTTCTTATAACCGGTGCAGATCTCGTCGAATGAGACTCCAAAAAGGGAGAGCGAACCAAACTGTCTGATGTTAAGTCCTGGAAAGCAACCTCCTTGGTAACTACGAAAGATTGAAGGGTTTAGACTGAAGCGACCTGTAACTACCGCCAGTGCTTGTGTCGTTACAAGAGAGTAGATTGAAGAAAGTAGTTCAGGTTGACAGGTTTCACTCACTTGAAGACGTATTTTACCACAGTAAGACACCGAAAAACTGCCTAAACATTTGAAAGAACTACGAAATTTAAGCTTTCTTAGTAGCGTTAAAGTGGAGGTCTATAAGATACCCGTTACCCTACTACCGCTATGGCTCTTCCGCCGTTTCTTCGTTCCTCGTCTACCTACCGTAAGGAAATGTAAACTTTTGAAAACTTTGTCTACCCTCTTGTCCCTCTTATATGAGTAAACTCGAGGTTCTTGGTTCACGTCAACTTTACCATATACTTCTTCAAGACATGAAACTCGCTTTTCCGAGTGAAAACTTAATGTATT